>CADDXX010000493.1:203476-298706 GCA_902810485.1 Alauda arvensis
ATTTAGCATCACTTAAACAAAAATGAAAAGCTTTTTTTTTTTTTTTTAAGGAACAGGAGGGTAGTATTTCTATCACCACTTGGAATTGTACTCTAAATCAGAATCATTTCAATCTTATGGAAGCTTAACTTGAACCATTTCCTTCTTCACTTTGAATTATGCTATTATTCTAAGATAAAAAGATGCTGAAATGGAAATGTTAAGCATCCTTTTTTTAGCACACAAGTCTTGATGTCTTCAGTTCTTTTGTATACTACAAGGTCTTTTATCTTTATACCACCTATCACAATAATAATGAAAAAAATGTCTAATACTGCTTTATGGAGTATACTTTGTAATCACCTTCTAAGTGCACTTATTTTGTGATGCAGCAATGAGTCTGAGCAAAGAGCTTTGCCCTGTTTAGACTATAAATAATTTACCCGTGTTAATTGATGGTTCTGTATGTAGGTTTTCTACAATCGTGCCAAAAAGACAAACTCTTACAAAGTACTTATCACACAACAGAATAAGAAGAACCCTATCATGTAATACCAGCTCTCTGAAAATTGCCTACAACCACATCTCCACAAAGAGCAAGTCATTTAAACAAAGCAAAAAAATAAACTAATCATTCCTTAGCCTTAGTGCATTAAAACAACAGACTGTAGTCTTTCAAAAGTTTCCAGAGGCTTCTCCAAGAGAGTAATTTACAAAGAAGCAACCAAAAAATGTTGCCAACAGTGCAATTCCTTCTTTCAGTCTTCATTCTTTGTCCTGAAACCATTGAAAACCACTGTTACAACAAGCTCTGGGTGATTACAAAGATAACTCCAGATACCGAGAGAATCAGTGCACTAGATCTTATTGAAAGAGGATTTATTCATGCTTGCTATAACTCAAAAGACATTAAAAACATTTTTTTGTGAAAATTATTGTTAATCAAAATCTAATTATTCAATGACTGCTGTTTGGCGTCTCTAAGAAAATGCTCAAGGTCTTGAAAGAAAGGAAAGATAACTCAGTGAGCAAGTTATCATAAAACAAGGATTTCCCCCCTCTTTTTTTCCTACTTACCATGCATAATTAACATGTGATAATACCCATAATGAGTTCCCTAAAACAATTAGCAACATATCTCCAGTGACCTGCTAATCTGAATATAATGCTTTTTGAATTTGGAGGTGCACCAGTCTCTTTGTGCTTACACACTCACCTCACGTAGGAGCTAAGAAGGCTGCAGAGCATAATTTATTATTCTGCATCACATTTCATCAAGTCCCTTAGCAGCTATTGATACATTATCAAGACAAATGCAAGGGAAAAAAAAAGTATTCCTACCTCTCCACCCCCCCAAGTAGAGCACCCCGAACACTAAGAACTAATTATAATCCTTCTTTCCTGTTCCAGTCATTAAGATACCTTCAGTGAAAACAAACCTTGACCAGGTTACTTTTTGCATGGAATTTCAATGACTTTTTTCATCTCCGTAAGACAAATACATCCATAAATAAACATGCACTGCAGTAACAAGGGCAATGTCTGGAACACTTAAAAGTTAAATCACTTGCAAACCATACAACATCTCACTTTTCTTCCACAAATATATAGTAAAGACTGCCAGCATGGGGAGGAGTAGGTTGGGAGAGTGGGTGAGTGCATGTGTGAACACACAAGTACAGATGCTTCAGAAGAAAAGGGAGGAAGTAAATCAACCATAGGAACYGAGAGCATGGTAACTGAAAAAACCTRAAAACAAACAAACACACACACGAAGAAACCCCTTCCTTTAATTATCTTTCGAATATAAAATAGTGGCCTGTTATGAATTTATGGAAAAGATGCCTGTGTATAGTAGTGCAGAGGACCAGACCTAAGCATGTTTTGTCTCAAATATTCAGAGTATTGCTACAGGAAATGTGATCAGAGGAGAGAGTCCCATGGAGGTAGAGCAGTGCTGTCCTGAGCCAACTTCGTGCTCTCCTTTAGGAGTTGTGCTCAGTTCCCCCACTCCAACTCACTACCTTTGTGTAGTGGTGTGGTGGCTTGTTTGTGAGCAAGCACCTTCTGAACTGGTTTTTGTGGGAGCTGTGAAGTGTATGGTACAAAACTAAGGGCTTGTTAGCTGCTGCTTTTTGTGGAAATGTACTGTAAGAATTTAGGGTCATGTTAGACAATACCTTTTGAGTGTAAACATTGGGCTGGTTGCCACAGTTAAGAAGACTGTATAATAAAATATAAAAGTTCCCTGACATGTGGTCCAGTGCCTTTGTTCTACCTGACAAGAACCTATAAACAACATCACACCCTCTGCCCATGGGCTGTGATCTTCAGAAGTCCTAGATTGTGAGACATGGTGAAATACCTTGTGTTTTCTTTCTCTACAGCTGGAAGGCAAGCTTCCTGACAGACATAATCATCCAGCCTGGGAGACACATGTAAGGGCTACATGYTTAGACTATGTAGCAGCTGACTCAGCCAACAGGCTGTTCAACAGTGTACCACAACAGAAGAACATTCCACTGGAGTGCTGTATCTTTGCATCCCCAGCTTAAAGCTTCTAGAAATATATATAAAACTATATTGTTCAATACCCAATTACTTTAAATAACATAGTACACCTTTTAAAATGATGATTTATTAATAATTTATTCCTTTAAATTTCTCCAGTGTTCCTCTGATATCAAGGCTTTTCCAGCAGGGAGAGGAACCCATAAAAATTTATGCTGTTTATTATTTTGCAGTGCCCCATAAGAGCAGGAATTCAAGAACTAGTCCAGTGACATACGTTAAATAATCAAAAAACAACTTCCATCTAGAAATGCTTTCAGTCACATTGCAGAACAAGAAAAGTAAAGTCTTCAGGAATTCAGGAAAAAGTTTTAGCCAAGAACCTCTCTGAGCAAAGAGCTGATGCATCATGTGGTAACTAGGACAATTCCCAAGGAAACCCAAAGGTTGGGAGACTGAATTTCTCAGGTTAAAAAGTGCACAAAAAGATGTTTTCCTCCATTTTTTCAGGAAGTAGTCCACACAGTAGACAAGACAAGCATAAAATTCTCTTCTGATCTGCTCTAAAAAGAAAGCAGAAGTTCCAGATTGTTGTTGTGTTCTCTATGGAGAATTTTTCTTGGCAGTGTAGAAATGTGCTGGAACTACTTTTCCAATTATGCTTTACAAAAGACTAACTACTAGATATTTTTAGTTCCTGATAAAAAGACACAAGCTGTTAAGACTGGGCAATTCTGGATGCATACATAAAAGCAAAAAACCCCATTTCTCCAAAAAGCTACAAAATCAGAAAAAGGGATGTTCCTTGGCCTTGGCACCTCACCTTGGTTAGAAGGCAGACAAATTGAAACATTCTGTTCCCAAGTCCATAGATACGCCATTTCAGATTTCACCTGCTGTCCATTTGGAACACTTCAGGGCATGTTTTACATGACAGAATTAAACTAATCTGGGTACACACAAATGCTAGAACATAGTTCATTTGCCTTTTAATCACTCTATGTACAATAAAAGTGAAACCTATGTAATCTAAACTTGTTAAGGGAGTGAACTCTGCTGTAAAACACTTAAGCAAGGTGTTTGTACTCAGGAGCAATGGTTTCAACATCTTGTGGCACTGAATCGATTGCTCAGCTCTCCCAGCACCCCCCAGGGTATACCATCCCTACCAAGAAACACCTCTGCCACGGGACAATCTTTGCTGTGTTTGGAAGCTKGTCACTGCGTAGCACAGGATGCAAGGCTAACAGGAACACTGACAGAGTACAACCCTGCAGATGAGGGACAACAAGAAAACACACCCCGGAAACACTCAACCATCCCAGACCTTCATTCTATTAATCACATGGCTACACTGGAGTTGGCATCAGCAAATCAGACAAGGCAAGAAGTTCTTTGTTTGACTCTAACCCATAAAATGCCTAGTTAATTAATGAACTGTAATTCATCAGTACAGACAAGAAAGTCCAGTGGCTTCTGAAAAGAAAGACCAAATTCTGCTTTCTACCTCAAAATGTGCCTTCAGCCATAAAGAGTTGTGGAGCAACACTGATCCCTCTTTGTAATAAGCAGCCACTGGCATGTGCTGTATCTGCCTCTGTCAGACCACACTGTCTGAGAACAGTGATCATCTACAAACTCTCTGTCATCTCTCTTACTGAATGCAGCCTAGCACTTTATACTCTTACCATCACAGGTTASATCCACTGGAAAAAAACAAATATCTAACAATATGCTAAAACAGCTGGCAAGAACTGTGAGTCCAAGGAAGTAAGAGAGCAGGGCTTGGGTAAATCAGAATGGTTTATACCATGAACAGCTATTTAGAAGGCTGTTTCAGATGAGAAAAAATTGGTAGTCTAGGCCTATGCAATGAAAGACTAGAGCCAAGCTTGAAGAAACAGCTATTGATGTATATTTGAACTAAGCTGAAAAATGTCTATGTTTTTACATTTAATGCCTTTATTTCTAAATGAAGCATTTGTGAAATGTAAACACTCAGGAAAGACTATAATCCAATTAATTCATAAAATGGAAAAGGGACAGATTTATGGTGACTAAAACATGATTTGAACAGCAGGGATTCCAATTTACAGCTCAGTGCACTACCTAGAATGGCTGTTCATGTCTGTAATTTCTGTACTTTAAATAAACTACTCCTAATACATTCAATCTCCAGGTATACACAAGGAATAACAGCAACATCACTAATTAAATACTGGCTTATCTGAAAACCATAGTGAGTAAAACATATCGACTACATGCATACACTAAAAATGGAGGAATTGAGTGGGTGAAAAAAAAGTAGAAAAAGTTAAAAAATGAAGGGGATAATACAAAAAAGTGGTTTTAGTATCCTTTTTTAGCAAAAGCTCACAATAACAATGGTCATATTAAGTGCTGAATCAGCCTTCTTTATCCTGTTTTATTTGTACAGTATAGAATAAAATTATAAAATATTTGAATCTCATAATGTTCTGAATCTACTGTTCTTTCCTTACTTATATCTTCAAGAGCAAAAAGTCACAGAAAATTTCTCTTTGAACTTCTCTGTTCTATGACAAAATGCCCACTGAGACTCATAAATCCTAATGCCATTTAATCAGTCTGAAAAAATTTTAATGAGCTCTCTCTAGATTTGGTACAGAGATTATTTGTAACTATGGGATCAATTAATTAATTAGAAATGGAAGAAACTGCAAAGAAATAGTGTTTTAAATTAAGGCAATGATTTACATCACTTGGAACTTTTTAAATAGAACAGATTGATTCCTCATAGGAGAGTTATGACCATTTGTATTGCTACAATCTATCCCTCTGTTTAAAAAGAGGATATAAATGGATTTATTTGCTTTTAAGCTGCTAATAATGTCCTTTATTTTACAGAAAAGCTATAGGCAAACCAACCAAAATAATGGAATGAAATGCCTTAGCCTTCAACACCCTTAAGCAGGAAGTTAATTAATCTGCGTAGATTTGATGACATAAATATTATATTGAAAATATGTATAAATGTTGGCATGCAGATGACAAAAACCCTCTGGTTCAGAGCCATATTTAAAATAAATTTGTTTGCATACCATTTTTGTTATTATGAAACAGAACTTCTTCAAGATAGCACTGAAAAATTATAGTTGATATATAAATATATATATGTATAAATTATAGAAATACACACAAATGGCCTGGTTACTATAAACACTTTTAAATARAAAATTAATATTCTAGTATTTCCAATTCCAGAAGTATTATTTTAAATAATGTGAGCTCTATAAATTAAAGTGGAACAGAAAAAATATTTTTCAGCAAAAGTTTTTTTTTTCCTTTTTTTTTTTCCCCCAGATCAAATCTGTGAATTTCATCACTGAATCACAGGATGAGTGAGATTGAAAGGGACCTCTAGAGTTCATCTGGTCCAACCTCCTCTGTTGCACAGGACTGTGTCCAGACAAATTTTGAGTACCTCCACAACCTCCTGGGCAACCTTTGTGCTTGGCCATCCCCACAGGAAAAAAAAAAAGTGTTGCCTTGTGCTCAGTCTCTTGTGTATGTCTGTGTCCATTGTCTCTGGTTCAGTCACTGGGCACCACTGAAAAAAGTCTGTCTCCTTCTTTATTACAATCTCCTCAGGTATTCATATGCATTTATAAGATCCTATTGAGCATTCTCTTAATTCATCCACATCACTAAAGATGTTAAACAGGGTAAAACCTGTAAAACCAGGTAAAAACAGATGTAGAACCCAGTATTCACCCCTGGAGCACACCACTAAGCACTGGCATCCAACTAGACTTGTGCCACYGATCACAACCCTCTGGGCCTGGCCACTCAGCCAGTTTTCAAACCACCTCACTGTCTGCCCATCCACATCACATGGATGAGAGTGTCACAAGCAGTGACTGCAGTTCAGGTGGACAACAGCCACTGCTCTCACCAAGTCCACCAGGGCAGTCACTTCATCAAAGAAGTTAATCAAGTTTGTCAAGCACGACTTTCCCTTGGTGTAGCCATACTGACTACTCCTGATGATTTGCTTGTCCTTACTGTGATTTTCAGGATAAGTTGTTAAATCATCTTTTTCCAGGGCTGAGAAGCCAAAAGTTCCCTGGATCATCCTTCTTGCTGGCTTCAACACAGGAGTGGCATTTGCTGTCTTCAGCCTTTGAGCATTTCTCCCAGTGGCCATGACATATCAAAGATTATGGAAAGTGGTCTTTCAGTGACATCTTCTACATCTCTCAGCACTTGAGAGTGCATCCCATTAGGGTCCTTGGATTTATTAATGCCCAGTTTGTTTAAGTATTCCCTGACTGTTGCAATGGAGTTGGGACAGGGATGCCACATACACACACTGGGCATCTTGTGGCAACAGCCTTGTTTATTGTCTGGCTGCCCCTTATACAGGCTTTTAAAATTTCTTGTGCTTACAGACATGATTGGTCAAAGGTTTCAACTCTGCCCAGCTCACTGGCCAATGAGGGGTGTATCTGTGCTTCACAGGGGCTGGCTGAGGTSCCCTGACCGGATTTGAATCAGACCTTGTCATGTCCAGGAGCTTGTTTACTTCAAGCTAGGCTGGTTGAGCTGGTATCTGCTAAGCCAGATCATCTGTGCAGATATAGTTTAGCTATATCTGTTATACCTGACCAGAAACCAAACAGAAGTAATGCTATGAAAAGTGTTTTTCAATCATATAAATAAAATGTGTGAAAGATAACACAGTGTTTTGAACATTGTGGCCTGCAATTTCTATAATATTCAAGAATACATTGTTTCTACACATGTACAGCTCCAGATGGTTTTCATACAAGTTGCATCTGTGCCTTTGAGAGCAGAATTTGGAATATACTTTAAAAAATAAMCTTTATTAAAATAAAAATTTTCTAGTATTTCTTTTCCAGATCATATATTGGATACCTGCCTGATTTATGTATTTACTTATATGACTATGGATTGTTACTAGTGTGGGAAGTTCATATGATGCTTCATGCAGCACAAGATAGGGGACCTAGGCTGAATTTGTATCTTTTTTTGAAAATCCTATCATTTTATCATTACGCTTATTAAGTTCCTAGTTAACCAAAAATTGCAAATCAAAAGGTCAACATCTATGAAATTTCAAAATGCATAYTTATTACATCCTTCAATGACAATACAGCAGATATCACATCCATTTATGTATCACTTAAATACTGGTCTACTTGCAGAACAGTATGCCTACATAGCAATTGCCACTGGTTGATATGACACTACAGCTAAATTCTGGATTTGGTTTTCTATGCCTACACTGTACTTTTTGCTAACAGTAGCAACTTCAAGTTTTGAAGCAACTTGAAAGTTYTCACTTTCTCCCTGATAGTTTGTTTCACTGGGTAGTTTTGGTATGCACTAGGTTGCTCYAGCGGCAGCTCCAGTGGAAGTTCTCTGCGGGCACTCATCAAGCAACCTCCCATGTTTAAGAACACATAAAGCTCCAAAGAACCTTATCTTGGCCTGGGATCACAGTAAATCTATCCAAAAGAAAACAGGCAAATAATAAATAGCACAGATGTATGGGCCTGAGCACTACTAAGATGCTCCAACAACTTGTTTGGCTTGAGTCCAATTACTTGCTTATGTGGACATTACCTCCTGATACTTGGCTGCAACCTTGCCTGTTAATGATTGCTGGCATGAAATCCAAACCTGTAGCGCAATTAGTTCACTGCCTGGGACAAAACATTACAGATGACTCCATTACACTGCAACTGGTCACAAATATTTTGGATAGCTTTGTATGTAMTATTTTCATTTCCTTCCTCTTGGGAATTCTGTGCATGTGTGAATTTCTGACACATTAATATTTGTGACTTTTGTAGATAAAACAAAAAAAACTTCAGCTGAGTTATCTGCACTAAGTGAATTCAATGCTGTAAACTCCTTACAAAAGGAAAAATACAGATACAAATACCTATGCCCTTCTTCAAATAAAAGTTAACAAAATGAAAAATACAAAACTACTATTAACAATCTGTGACTTTGATTGTCTAACATACCTTTAAAGTTTAAAAATATTAAGTGTAATACAGATGCTRCTATTTCTTCATATATTTTTTTCAATGCTAGCACAACTAAAGGATACAAGTATCTACACAGTGTCACTTGTTCACTGGTTTTGTTGCTTCCTTTTGGGTTTTATTTTTAATATTTTTGTTCTTTTWAAGTATTACCACCATGTGAGTTTTCTGAAATATAACCACATAAACTAAGAGTTTTGGGAAAGCTCCTTCTGCACCTCCCATGAAATTATAGTTTAATTTGCCATTAACACAGCTGACATTCAATTTCCTTGGTTATGTACATTTGATGTATCATTTCAGAACATGCAAGTTTACTAATTAAGAAGATTCACATATACAGAACATGAAGAGAAATTGCAACAGAAAAAAAACCCAAACCAAACCAAAACCCAAACCCAGTTTGGTTAACTCTGTTCAACAGTAAACCACACTACATCAAACTTAATTCACTTTGTATGGCAATGAAAATACCATTTAGACTCTGGGTTAGAACTTGAAGTATGAAAGGTGAGGAATCTTAGCTAATCATTGCATATGTACTTGTGTAGCCTTTTTCTCGCCAAGAATTCTACTGAGAGAACAGTAATCACAGTCTAATCTACCTAAATTTTTTCCTAAAAATTAGCATGTAGTGCTTTTTTTCTGCAGYAATGAAACTAGGCTTCAGAACTTAYGTTCCACTTTAGACAGAGAAGAARTGAGAAAAATATTCTAAGGATAAAGGCAATTTAACTTAAAATAAAAATGAAGTCATCATTTTAATTAACTCTCAGTTTATGTGAAATGTTCTCCCTACAGATTTCTATTTCAGAATAGTTTGCAAAGTTATATATAAGACAAGAAAAGTAAACCCATCTACTATTTGAGAAAGATTGYTCGAACTGATAGTTTTAAATCGGAAACAAGAACTATGATCTCAGAGATTTAGACTGGTAGTGGGAAGATGYAGCTTCAGAAAAATATATGTCCTCTTCAGGAAGAACTATATTTAATGTTTTGACACTTAAGAGGTAAATCAGCCATAAATGTATGAAAAATAAACTAAGCTATATTTAAATAACTGTTTCCAAACTCTGAATAGTAAAGTTAAGCTTGCAGATTTATGTATACAGCAGAAAATCATTGCACTTTCCTCTTACTGCATGCTGCCACGTAGCAAATCAGTGCAATCTGCATAACAAGATTATGTAGTGGGGGAAACCTCTCTCTTCAACAGCACAAACATCTTTGAAAATGGGGGTTGCTTATTTTTATAGTGTTTCTATTAATCTAAGTCTTTACCACCTTAAAAAAAATCCAAATATAGTCCAAACAGAAAATTCCTAAATTAATTTGTGCCCTCCCCCTCTTACCTTCTCCGGTGGTACAGGAGGGTCAAATCTCTTTGCACAGAGYAAAAATGGATCAGGATGTGGCTTGCCACGCTTCAACTCAGGGTCATCTCCCAGCACAACATGATGAAAACGACCAAATAACTCTCTGTGTCTAGTTGTTTTTATCTGAAATGAGTCTTTCATCGAGCTGCTGGCAATGGCCATGGGTATGTTGTGTTTGAGTAAATGATGGAGCAGCTTACCGACCCCTGCAAGACAAATATATACATTTAGTTTCTATATATCTWTGTATGTAAGTTGGTTTATGTATTAATGTTTATACCCAATTACAAAGCATTTAGCAATACTTCAACAATGCTGTCTTACTGAATGCAATAAACCTATTTCAGTCAGTATAAAAGAAAATTCTTGCTATATCTGAAATGTTCCTTTTGTACTTAAAAATCAAGGAACAATTTGTAAGCTTTATACATACTTCTTCTGTGAACAAACAACGTTTTCTCAAAATGCATCAAAAATGTGATTAACATCACTACATAATGAGACCCACTAGAAACTCATTAAGCAATGTCTCTTACATTATGGAAGTTTATTAGTTGAAACTAAGAGTTTGGGAGAGTATTTTCTTTCATACACTGGAAAAAAAAATCAAAGAAGTACACTCTTCTCACTGAGTTGTACTTTTAATTTCTGAGGTAGTTATCCAGCTGGCTCAAACCAGCCTGTAAGAGAGCTCAGTTTCTCTCTTCTGCAATTCCTAAGGCAAGTAACACTGGGCAGAGGAGAGCAGCTGTCAGTCACAGTTGTTAATACCAGAGCTTTATCTATTGATGCTGTGAACCTAGAGTAATGAACACCTTAAGCCTAATGGGTAGAAACTTCAATCTGATCCAGTCTTCTAGGGAAGGTTAATGCAGTGAACAGTGAAAACACATCCAGTCTCGGTAAGAGGGAAAGATACTTTGTTATCTAAAACTCAAGTTTTGAGTTTTCTCTGAAGGGGTTTTAATGCTCCTGTGCTGAAGCATTYTAAATGCTGGATACCTTTCCCAGACAAAACAATTAGCATTATCTAATGAAGAACAAGTGTGGATATCCGGTCTTTATCAATTCACAAGGGAAAATCCTCCATATCTGTAAAATCATTTCAGCTGTGCTTTTTGGCATTAATCCCAATTGTACTGGACACCGGATATTAGTTTAAAGTAGTTTAGGTTCCAGTTGACTTTTGGTTCTTTGAAACAACTTGAGCACAATTTTGTTTTCATCTTTCAACTGCATTAGCTCTTACCCTATTTTTCATGCCTGGTTATACAAAAATAATCTTATTCCCATCCTCCTAATTCACACTGTCATCACTATGTCTGGTCTCCACTCCCTTAAACCWTTCCTACTCCTCCTTTGCCACCTCAACACCTCTGATTTGTATTTCCCTTGTAATCCAGCCATTCAATTCTATAAACAACGTTATCTGCCATATGTCTTTTTGAAGTATAGTCATATGCCACACTTTGAGAAGTTGGAAGTACTACTGATAATRAAGTGTGTAGATTAGTGAATAGGTGCAGTAACTAATCTGCCTATCTGGAAATAGGATTTGTAGGTATGAATCTCTGCAGATTTCTMATTTATTCTCCAGAATCTAATCCAACAATTAATAACTGACATTTCCAGCTCCATGCTTGTATCTGAAGATGGCCCTGAAACTTTAAATCCATGCACTYCTCCAATGTTAGATTTTGAGACAGAAATACACAGCAAGCACTACTGCTCCTCTAAGGTCAATACAACCAGCCATTTAAAAGCTTTTCTATGGTCCCTTAAGTGGTTATACTAAGCAAGTGCACKTYTTCCCAAATGATGCTACTATGTCCTGAAATACAATGTYAAATACAAGCCAGCTATTTATTCCAGATAGTTTATTTCTTCATTCTGAATCATGTGAAGTAAGTCTATATTAATTAATGGAAGCACTAAGATTCCTTGATGTAAAGCAGTAGAATAAGTGTCTCTTCCCTAGAATAAAATGCATTCATTCTAAGGAATTTAATAAACTGCAATGTTTAGCAAGGCTAGCATACATAARYAYAGTCACATAAATCATTACACAAGATTATGCAAGCAGAAGACTCTTCCTATCTTCTACACYCTTGCTATGATATGATTAGTTTTCTCTAAAGTTGTGATCTTTTCAAACAGCTAATTTTCTTCAGTCCCACTATATCACAGCTTCAGTTCATCTCTCACTGGGTATGTTTATTCTAGGTTTCTATTGGAGGTAGCCAGCCACAGAAAAGCACTGTTGCAGAAATGTTATTTCTTCAGGGTTCTCTCTTGCATTTCAGTGTGTAAATGTGTATGCATGTGTGCCTGATTTCTCTTTTTGGCTTCCCTTACAAGGGAGCTAAAATGCAGTTKTCCCTAATATCTCCAGAAAGAAAATATTTACATTATTCAGAGAACACGCCACTTAAAAAATTATTGTTTGCATACATGTAAATAGAGCAAGATAGAAAAAAAAAATCAAATTAGCTGGCTAGAAGAAGAATTAAACTGCATTTGGAAGAATACTTAGCATAACCTGACAAGCTCAAAACAGAAGCAGCTGAAAAATGTTTTCATTCCAGGTTTGCTTTGCTCTTTGTAAAAGCTATAGATCATGAAAATCCATTTTTGTTTGCATCAATTACCAACAGTTTATCTCCAGACACTTTGCCACCACATCAAATTACTGACACAATTATTGTACTAATTCAGCATATAATTCTTCATTAAGATGATAATATCTTCCTTAGTGTCTTTCTAATTTTTTGTTTGTTTGTTTTTTTTAAGGAAACATCAACAGAAGGGGAACTGAGGAGYTGCTTTAAAGATCTGTAAGAATATTCCTCTGGCAAATTATGTTTCATTGTATCTTCTATGGCTACAAAGATTTTCAATAAAATGACAATCAAAACCAACCGATTCAAAACTCAACGGCTATGAAGAAGTACTGAAAATTCTCGTGATCTCCCTAACTTCTAACTTACTTGTGGCTAYCCTGTAGCCACAAGTAGGATCAAGGTACATCCCAGGGGAACCCCACTGCTAGACTTCTTGGGACTACCCTCCACCTTTCCTACTGAAAGCTTAGTCATATAAAACAAGAATAAAAATTAAAGAAAGATCAAAAAAATAAGGGTCTCTGTTTTTACAGCATAAGAATACACTCCAAATGTGGCACACAGGCAATAAATATCTTATGCAGAACAACATAAATTCTTCAAATAGTTATAAAAAAAATTAGGAATAAATATCCCACATTGCTATGATTTATTTCTAAATATACTCTTGTTTTCAGATAGACAAAGAGGTAAGTACTGTATYTTTATGCTATCTCTTTAAATAAGAAGTTTTAGATTGACACAGAAGCTTAATTTATACTAACTACAACAGTTAAGCACCAGTGACCATTGCACAGAAAAATAGGTGAAAAGAATTGTAAGCAGAGTTTTGTTACAGAAGCTGCAAAGGAGCATCAACTTTAAATGTCAGCATCTTTAAAACCCAATTAATCACAAATGTCAACGAAGTTATCAACTTTCAGAAAAAAAAAAAGAAAACAAATTAAACCAACAGAAAGGTCCTATTTCTTCTGAGACCACAGACACATTTTAAAGAAAAGAGATCAACTCTTTTTTTTTTAATAAACTTTTATCCCTCCATTAGAGTCCAGATGTGATGCTGTTCTCTTTAGATTCAGCTGATATCATGGTGATTAATATATTGGATCAACTGAGAAACTAAAAATAAAACTTATAATGAACAACAAAACCCTTGGGATTACTGTCACATTTTCATTCTAATTGACTAATACAAACATGAACACCAAGAGTTCAGGAAACCAAATAATGTTACACTAAAATGATCTAATGAGACTCTATTTACATGTTATTACGACACTGTTTTCTACATTATTCCTTTTAAGCTATCACATTTTTTAATCAAATGACATTATTGATCATGAAGTGAAAATTAACAAGATGAAACTCCTGAAAGCTAACTCAAATTGAAASCAAAGGGAATTTTTATTTTCCTTTTTAGCTTTATACAAACATGATCTCTGTGTCACACACAATAGTTTAGAACAGTGAACAGCACACACCTTTTGCTCCATTTTATTTTATATAATTTCAAATTTTTGTACCATTCCTGTTCTTGTATTTATCTATCCCTGAAAAAAATACTGTTCTTAACTTGTATTGCTTCTGTATGTCCAGATTCAGATCTATTTCTTYTGAAATGCTTTCAGATAAAGAAAGACTATGAACACTTGTATTTTTTTCAAATGTTAAGTCTCCAACCACAGTTTTGTCTATGAACATGTTATAGTAGTATATAAGAATGTTTTTCAAGATAAACAAGATAGTGATCTCCATGATAAACTGGGAGAACACGTAAGGCAAGGAATAGAATTATTCCTTACATGCTGCTGCAGGACTGAACCCTAATTTCAGTTTCCTCTGCTCCCCAACTGAGTRTTTGGTGTGTTGCATAGAGGTAARACCTTACAAAAGRAAGGACTTSTAAAATCATGGCTCAGGCCTGTTACTTTGGCTACATATTGGGAAAGAGACTTAGCTGAATTAAGAGTAGAAAAACAAGTTATGTAACTATCATGTGTTCACATTGTGGTGTATGGTGGTTGGTTGAATTACRTTTGTTATGATTTAAAAGTATGTAGCTGATAATGGGCTAACTGCTTAAAAAGGCCTGATTTTTGCCATAAAGTGGCTCTCCTTTGGACCTGCCTGGGGACTCTGCATCACTAYGGATCCTCACTCACCTACACTGGTGTTTATATTTCTGCTTGCAGTTGATTCATTTGAAGGCATAACACCGTCATACCGACAATCACACAGCAAGCTCTGACAGTACCTCAGCCAGAAAATCCACTACYTCATGGTCTTATACACACTGTCGAAGTCCTACAGTCTTCCAGCTTCAGGAAAACAGCTGGTTTGGGTACTGTCAGCACAGAGTGCAGGAGCGAGGTCCTATAAATACTCAGGCCTACACAGACAGCCCCCCTATCTTCTCTAATGTCTCAATCCTAAAAAGATGAACATAAGCTGTGTAAGAAAAAGAACTTAAAAATGAACKTCACAAGAGCTTATCTCAAGAAAAAGTATACACAGCAAATAGGAACATAATATGTTAAACACCTAGAATTTATACGGCGGATTCTATGAAACTAAGCTTCAAAACGACATTACAGGATCTCCTAGGTGGCTGAGAATGCCTCAAATAACCAYTTTCAGTGGTATATCCTTTCACAAACACCCCTCTTGCCACTGCTTARTTCTTCCCAGAGTGGCACCTAGGTATCAATTACATCTTATTTCTGATTAATAGTATTTTATCCACAATGCAATCCCAGAAAGAAAACCAATAAAACAATAGGCAAYAGAGAAATAATAAATGTGCCTGCATATTGTTGCTCTTAATTCATCTGAAAGCTAACATTCTCCGCTAGGAAAGACATATAGCAAACATATCCACATTTTCCCCATCCTTAAAAAAATCCAAAYAGCTCACAGGGCTTTCAGATCTGCCACAACTATCGTACATAATATTCCTTTATAGTTTATAATTAATTTAGCTGAGTGTTAACCAACTGAAAAACATTTTGAGCAGGCTGGAAAAGMGATATCTCATTTTCTTCCAAATGATCACTGTCCTTATTAAAGCAACTACAGAATCAGACATCTAATAATCTAAGAAGCAACGTAACGTAGGATTACTTCAGTTCAAGACCATAAGTAATAATAACAATAATATCCCCATACAAATAAAACACCATAAACAGTATATTTCTTAACCTAATTAAATGCGAGCACCAAGTAGTCAATGAAATCAGATCGTCAAGTTCCCATASATTCTGTATATTCTTCAGTATCAAGTGGAAATTCAAAATAAATTATTACAGAAAGCTAAAGGCTACATGTCTAGAAATGATAAAAACTTCAGCTATACTTAGAGTGATTATTTTGTGTCTTTCCCTTCACAGCTGTTTTTTTAAGAAAGCAAACATATGAAAACTCTGAAAAAAACTCAAAATAGAAAATGGGTATTTTAAAACTCATATGAAGATGACTTACTATGTTCAAAAGCTTCTCCACTTTAATTAGTTTAATAAAAATACTACTTCTCCTTCTCATTTCACAGAATCACAGAATAAGCTGACTTGGAAGGGTTCCACATGCAKCATGGAATCCAACCTTTACTCACAGAGGCCTCTTGAAGTAAATAACTATGATTAAAGTCACAACTTTAGTGCTACCCACTGCTGCTGGGCATCCTTTGACATAGTTTTGGGGGCTATAAAAATACTTTTTAGAAAAAGTGAGGTATTTAGGAAATTTTACAGATCATCTTATCCCTCTCCACAGGTAGTTACTGATTATTTGGTAAATCATCCAGTCACAATCCCATGCCATGTTTTTATAATGTATTTTATAATCACAATCATTTGATTACCAGTTAATTTTGTTGTTGAAAAGATACTCATTCTCCTTATTTAAGTAAGCTCTAAAGACCACTTTCCTTTGCACTATGTACTAATGAGTACTATTAGTYACATTTATTTTATTGTCAACTGTAATTATAAGCCAAAGGAAAGATCTTCTTCCAAAACCTTTTGATAAGAGATGTGGTAGTTTGAAAAARCAGAGTATGGAAATATGTTACAAATTTATTTTTAACAGAGAACAAAAACTGTATTTCATAGGCAACCAGATCTTTCCTTATGTATATTTTATTTTATCTATACATGCTTATGCTTTCTTGGGAGGGGTAGTTGGGGGCGGTGTAACTTATTTATTTAATCTGAACTACATACTCTCATTCAAAAACACAATTGTTTTTAGTTTTATTTTTATATCATGTTTGACTAATCTGTTAATGTGCTACCTCTTTTATCCTGTTTCCCTTTTCCTTTACTGATGCACATTTATGGTTTGTTTCTCTTTCCTTACTATATTTTTGGAGCATGCCTACACCATGTAGCCCATGCTAACACAACTACACTTGCTAAGTCTTGTAGCTGAGATACAGCAAATTCTGAAGAAGAAACAATATAGGCTACAGACTTTTAAAAGAAACACTGTATTGATCAACAGATTTTCAGACCTGTGCACTGAAATATTTTTTGGAAGAACTATACCCATCACTGTATTCTTTCTTCATGTAGTTTGTGCACAAATTAATAGAATGCTTTGCTTTGGAAAGGACCTTGAAGATCATCTAGTTCCAACTCCCTGCCATAGGCAGGGCTGATTTTGCTAGGTCAAGCTGCTCTAAGCCCCAYCCAGCTTGTCTTTGAACAYTCCCAGGGATGGGACATTCATAGCTTCTCTGGGCAACTTTTTCCAGTGCCTCATCACTCTCACAGAAAATAACTTCTTCCTAATAACWAACCCAAACTTACTTTCTTTTGGATTGAAGCCATTCCCCCCTTGTCCTGTCACTAAATGCTCTTGTAAAAAGTCCTTGTCCAGACTTCTTAYRAGATACWGAAAGGTGCTATCAGATCTCCCCTTGAGTCTTCTCCAGGCTGAACAACCCCTGCTCTCTCAACCTTCAAGGAGAGATGCTTCATTCCTCTGATCATCTTTGTGGTCCTCCTCTGAACTTGTTCCAACAGGTGCACATCCTTCTTATGCTGGGTGCCCCACMGCTGGATGCAGCACTCCAGGTGGGGTCTCATAAACAGAGTACAAGGGCAGAATTGACTCCCTTGACCTGCTGGCCATGCTTCTTTGGATGCAGCTCAGWTCACAGTTGGCTTTTGGGGATGTGAGCACACATTGCCAGCTTGTGTTGAGCTTCTTGTCAATCAACACCCCCAAGCCTCTCTTGTTAGGGCTGCTCTCAACCCATCCTCTGCCCTCCTGTATTGGTGCTTGGGACTACCTCAACTCAGGTGCAGCACCTTGCACTTGGCCTTGTTGACCTTCRTGAGGYTTTCCTCGRCACACCTCTCAAGGCTCTCCAAATCCCTCTGGATGGCACCTCTTCCCTTCAGCATGCTGACTGGGCCACACAGTCTAGTATCATCAGCAAATCTGCTAAGGGTGCACTCAATCCCACTGTCCATGTTGCCAAAAAGAATTATAAATGGAAATGATCAAATACAACTTTGCATTTTTCTCATAGGCATTCAGTACTTCTGCACATACATCTATCATAGCATTGCTCTTCATTCACCACTGTGTAGATGAAGTTACTTTTCTACTCACACTAAGCAGCACAAGAACAGAGGAAATCTGACCTCTGTGCCAAAATCAAGGCTCTTTAGRCACCCATATTCAAGTCCACTTCATTTTGCTGTAATGTTATAAAAAATAAGCTGTCCAAGAGTGTTTGGTGTATATTTGGAAGAAAAGATTTACTGCTGAGAAAAAGACTGAAGGAAACCAAAGTGGTCCATGCAGTGTTTAAATTAACAGTGCATACATTATGCATGTCTTGATGATTTATGTACATTTGTACACAAACTGAAATCTTAAAGATAAATATAGCTTCTGTATTAAAAAGACTTCTCCTTTTTTCCAAAATCATGTACAGTTCCTGAACTGAATGTGATATGATACCACAGCAATGTGGTAGAGCTTTTCAAGATTTCATCACTTTCTTTAATCAAAGAAAAGTTAACATTAGCACTCAGAGCTTTGTCAGGTTGATTAGATTTCTAACCAATTCCATAATAATCCCTACGTTCAYAAAAACAAATCTATGGCAAGAAACCTCAGCAGCCTCTGAACACTAAAAGCACTGAGCAAAACAAAACAACCTCACTTAGAAAAAGAAGATGGTGTTTGTTAACCTAAGTGACAAAATTATTTTAAAGTATTTTTTATATAGTCTGGTGTGCTACAACAATYACTGGTGCACTGGTACTATTAATTTTATACACTTGCTCTCAATCCTCAGGTGAAGTCAGGATTGCTGCTGTGAAGGTGACAGTGTGACAGAGTGGGGGTTATCCACTGCTTATTTTAATTGGCATGAATGCTTTAACTTGGTCAGCCCTGAACAGGCAGTTGGACTAGATGACATTTGTAGGTCCCTTCCAACTGAAATAGTTCTATTTAWTCTATTCTATTTCTGAATCTCAGGAAACTACTTAAACACAACACYCAGATCAACCTGCTTCTTTATTTGTTAAGACATGCTGTTTAAAAATGCTTTTGCAATTGTATGTCATCCTTTCATTAAGCTACAAAAGTGGAGGTGGAAACTACCAGCCTACRTCCCTACTTTGGGAGGCCATGACTATTAATAAGGAATTTTATCTTCTCATCTTACTGCTCCCTAACAAGTATCAGAGATCCTTCTGGTCAGAGAAACTTCCTATTCATCAAATTGTTACTCTCATTTTAGCTGGACATACTGACACATGCATAACCATAGAAGGAACATAAATACTAAATTTTACATCATTCAAAACCTGCATCAACTGTGTTGCTGATTTCTTGAAAAAAGCATGTTTGGGATGCAGTCCTTTAGGACTTGATGCAAAGGCCAAATGYTTGATATCAGCCAAACAGGAAGCATCATTCCAAGTTTTCAGCTAATTGGCTGATCTCCAGGGGTTACAAGCTCACTGAGCCCAGCATGAACTCACTGGAGCTTCCTACCATTAAAACAAAAACAGCAAGGAAAAGATCATGGTAGGAAGTCTGTTTAACTGTCAAGGGCACAACATGAATCAAGAAAGCAATAGTTGAGTAAACTAGACTGCTGGTTGAATGGAACTGTTCAAGAAAAAGAAATTTGGAGTGAGCTGCCATTGAAATTTGAACTGCTATCCTTCTCTTTTTGTGCTTTTTGACTGGCTTCATTTGGTACTAAAACTGAAGTATGAAATTATCTCCTCATGGCTGCATGGGACAGTCAACTGTACTTGAACTGGAAAATAGTTTGCAAACCACATTCTGCACCGGCTGAACAGGAGATGCATCAACTAAATCCCATGTTACCATGAAAACAACCCAGAAGTGGAAAATGGCTGAAAGGCACACACAGACACACAATCCTTCAAGATCTGCGTTTTGTGATAATGATGATSAACTGAAACCCAGAGACTACAGTGAAAGAATAACAGGAGCTTTGTAATCCCAACATGATTATAGGAACTGTTGGCAGTTGTATAATTTGGAGTTCAGTTTTTATCTGTTTATGCAAAAGCACACCTACATACATATAGGTAAATATACATATGCATGGGTTTCTTCTGTTCTCCTTGTAATTCCTTCATCTTCTGACTATGCACTTCCCTGCAACATAGAAATGCTCAAAATGCATTTGCAGAAACAGAAAGCCTACTGCACTACTCCTTTAGATAACAATGACATCTGAGAAATATTGAGAAAAGCAGCACAGTGTCAGGCCTATCATTTTGTAAGCATCATCTTGGATTAATTTCTTTCTCCACCAAATCAAAATTACCATTCCTGAAGATCTTAAGATTTCAGAACTAAAAATAAATCTGTGAAAAACTCTCAAATAGTTACCAAAAAATTCCATATTAGAAATGGAWGGAGCCTCTTTTTAGATTAAATTTGTATTTTGACCACAGCCTGATGTACTGAAGGTTGTCTGTCAGTCTAACTATACTGAAATAGCCAAAATTCTGTCTTCTGCCWCTTATGTCTCAGAGGTGTTGTACACTAAGTGGTATGCCTGTCATACAGCCTGTGTCATGGTTTAACCCCAGCTAGACACCAAGTACCACACAGCTTCTCRCTTAGTGTGCGTGTCCTACCTGGTGGGTCAGGAAGAATAATCACAAAAAGAAACAACTTGTGAKTTAAGAACAGATTAATACTCAAAACAATGTAATAATGATAATATTAATACTACCAGTTGTAAAACAAAGGGGAGAGGGGGAGAGACAGATAAAATCTAAGAAGAGTGAKGCACAATACAATTGCTCACCACCTGTTGACTGATGCCCAGACCATCCTCCAGGCAAATTGGTCCCYCTCCTGGGTAACAACCCCAGTTTATATACTGGGCATGATGTGCTATGGTATGGAATATTTCTTTGGCCAGTTCAGATAAGCTGTCCTGGCCATGCTCCCTCCTGGCTTCTTATGCACTATTCACTGGCAGAGCATAAATGAAAAATCCTTGATTTGGGGTAGCACTACTTAAATATCAGGGTGTTATCAAYTTTATTCTTACACTGAATCCAAAATACAGCTCTAAACCTGCTACTAMGAAGAAAATAAACTCTATCTCAGCTGGAACCAGGACAGGTTTCTAACTTGTCAGACAAAAAACTGCTTTGCCATTAAATATTCATTCAAYTTCCACACTATCCTTAACCATCACTGACATACCTGTCGTTTACTTGACTTAGGAATTTACACAGGTCTTTGGCAAGATCACATGCATGGGTCATCCAGAAACAAGTAGCATTTTGTTTCAGTCACTTTTTCAAACATCAGTGGTCAAGCAGTGCTTTCCACCAAATCAAATTTCAATCCAMTATTTTGGACACCCTTTAGAAACTSAYTGAAAGAYAGAACTTCACCTGTCYATTAAMTGTCAAAAGATGACCAGAGACACAGCACTTTAGAGTCCTCTTACACCATTAATATGACAATTAACTTTCACTTTCCTGTATTTACCTGTAATCATCTGGAGGATCAGTTTAGTCAGAGAACAAYGTAAACTCAAAACATTACCACAATCTTACATCTTGCACAACACATGCAAGAAGCCCATTCTTAATTCAAGAACATTAAGTAACTGTAGAATAAATCCACAGTCCATTAATAAACATCCTCAGAGGACATAAAAAGACAGAATCTGATTTAAAAATCTGGTTAACTGGAGAACAGTTCTTAAAGAAACTGAATAGTGAGTAGCTGGAGACATTTTTCTCTAGCTTATTAGCTGTCATCAACCTAGTTTCCCAAAATTCATGGCAATTCAGCTTGTATCMTAGTTCACATCAATTCTACTTTAGAATATAGACTGAAAAAAGTTATCATGTGTATTTAGTTGAACTGAAAAGATAATCAGATGAAYAATCTTGGTGATGATGAAAATGTTTAGTCACTTTTCCTTGTATGAATTTTGCTTGTTTTGATGCCTTGASAGGTTACTKAGAACAGAGGCTAGGGARTGTTAAAGRAATAAASTAGGTATTTATTAAGAAGACCTTCAAAGGATGCACYTYGGGCAGTACAAGAGCCTGGCCGAGGYTACACCCAAGATGGAYGACAGGTCAYACATTTTCACACTTTTGTAAGTTTTGGTCCATTTACRTATYRAGGTTAATTGTCCAATTACAGCTTCAGGTTTATGAATTCCCATCCACCCAGACTGCTCTCCTCAATTTGCTGTTGTTTATGCTTTTTGGGCCTGAAGCTGCAATGGTGTYCTTGGTTCTCAGGCTACAAAAGGGTTGTTTTGCCTAACTACACTGTGAMGAGAACTTGCYAACRCTCCATATGAAGTTTTTYTGTTTGACTTGCAAAATATATATTGGAAAAGTCAGTTCCAGAAGCTTGAGATGAAAAAYGAAAAACAGATCAATCTAACTTTCTTGTTTTTCTGAAAATTTAACTAGGCTTACAGTTTCAGGTGGATCTATTAGTGAGAGAGATGCAATGTGAAAAATCWAGCCTATGAAAGACATTATTAGAGAGTTAACTTAGAGAGAGAACTGAGTTAGACACACAATATACTAAAGTTTTTTAAGCTGCTGAAAAAAATCACACCTTTTATTTTTGCTACTTGTTATTTATTCCTAACATATCAAATATTTTTAACTTTCATCTTCTTAATGCATTATGAACCAAGGTATAAAAAAGCATCTAAAAATTAAAATATTAATGCACTGTAGAAATTGTCAGAACAAACGAGCACACATTCAAAGAAAAAAATGATAACTGTTAAACTTGTACGGTGACATGCAGTTATTTCACTTCTAATACTTTTCTCATAGTCCTCTTCTTCTGTTTTGTTATTTTTTTCTCCCATCATAAATTACTGATATTTGCTCCAGAAAGTTTAACATTGTACATAAAGTTAGCAGCAATCCTAGCTTTAGGTACTGATAGTGTTGCATGGCTGAAGATTTCTCTCTAAGCATTTCAAATCTAAATGCAATTGAATACAAAAGAATGCATTCACACTACAGGYAGGATTCATCCTCTTGCTTTTCTTCAGTTACCTTGTTGAAGTTATTCACATGAGCATCCTGCACAATCACTGGTAAAAGGCTATACAGATCTTCAGAAGGTAAGGAAACTCACCTGTCTTAGGATAACCTGAAAAACCCTCTTTCTCCACTGACACTCAGACACTGTACTTGAATAACAATTTTCAGGTTAGGTGAGATTAATCCCAACAAAAAAGGGATTAATGGGCCCACTTACTTATAGATGTGCTGGAAAATGCATCTGTGCTTAACAAAGTTGGACTCTGYTCACAGACAGTTAAAACACTTTTGCCAGCAACAATTATAAAGAATGTCTAGTTTACCATACAGAATTCATGCAYATGTATCTATTCTTTTTTGTTCTTTTAAAACATTAAAAAAAGCTTTTCTCCAACGAAACAGGGAAAAAAAATCTGTCAACTGTTATAGGTAAAATATATTTTTAAACAGGTAAATAAACAGGTATATTTAGGTAAATTTTCTAAAACAAGAGCAATGAAACACAATCTGTAAGAGCAACTGCTTTGTGGAAGGCAGATTACAAACTTCCACCTTGATTAGCATTTAAATAATTCCATAAAGAGTTTATAAATGCTGCAAAGAAACATACCTGGCATCAAATCAGCAGTAGGGAATACCTCCTGCTGCCTAATTTTACTTTGAGTGAAGAACTCTTCTTTGGTTATTGGAAGATCTAGAGCATCTCGAATAATCCCTGCTGCTTCTGTGGCTTTTCTACCTAGRACCAAGGATTTCACATCCCAGTCATAGGTCTTTCCATAACGCGCACAGACCTCTTGATACACTATTGCGTAGAGACGCTCGGTATCTGTGGAAAGAAAAAATAAAATAAAAATAAACCTATGTACAAACAAGCTGGCAGCTGGCCTTGCTAAGAGACCACATAAACGGTCAGAGTATGAACTGCCAGGAGCCAGAGGGCATGTAGGAAAGTGGATAAAACGCCTCCCTTTATTTGCAAGAAGGAATCAAGGCTTCTTACCATCACCTCAGAGGTACCCAGATTTTTCAAGCATTAAGAAAAGGTAAGTTAGGGTCTCAACAAATAACTATCTGGACATGGTCTTTCATCACCTTTCTTTACTACCCAAGTTAGCAAGCAGTGGCTTAATTAAAATACTCTATGCTTTTCATGGGAAAGAAAGAAAGGAAGAAAGGAAATCTGGTACTTGGGGGGATGCCATTACATATTCCATGTAAATTGAAAAAAGAAAAAAGATTTAATTATTTWAGAGTGACTTTGAGAGGAAGCTTCTAAGTGCCTTCAAAGACATTATGGTCATTATTACAGYACTGCTGGCACCACTGCATTTACAAGAGATTACTTCAGCAAAACACACTCACTTGTATTTCCAGGGGATTTCAGACAAGAGTAAACCTCAGAGTGAATTTTGGTAGTGATACTATAAGCTTATGTGTCAAAGGTGTTTTACACTTAAAGCTATTTTTTTTATGCAAACAATTTGTCCTTTCCTCCCCTCCTCCCCCTACACATTTTTGAAAAAGAAGGCCATTAACATTTAATTTAACACTAATATGGGGACAAAATGTACTTCTAGCTCTTGTCTTCATTTCAGCTAAGATCTCAAACACTAGCTTTTCTACCAGTCTGTTTAACTGTTTAAGTAGTCTTCTCTGAAAAGTGAGCTACAGCTGTTAACCATGCTTTAATTTCCTTCTCATGCGTGTCTCTGCCTTCTGTAGCTCTAAAGATGTGTATATTATCAGCAATTTAGAAATGAAAGGCAAAAGCAAGAAAGAAGATGCTCTTATGAGATTTATTTAGAGAAACTAGGGACTTCACTTMCTGACATGTCCTTTGCCATGTAAAAGTATTTTTAATGGAGATAATAAAATAGTGAAATTATTCATGCAGATAYTGTGTCACTTTCTGAATACATAAGAATTATGCAGGAGTGATTAAACTTTAAGCTTTAACAGAGATATTATGAAGAAAACAGTCTGAAGAAAGAAGCACAGAGCCCATGACTACAACATGTGCCAAGACCATCCCTGCAATCTGACCCTTCTTCAATACAAAAGCACAGTTAGTGCCACTGGTAATTTTTACAGTGTGTAAAAGCCAGCCACAATAAATACAAATAAAGTGACCAAAATGGCAGAGGCACTGGATTACTCAGTTTGTGATCWGGCACTAAAATATGCTGACATGTATTCAGAAAGATCTGCAGGTCACTTGGCAACACACCACAGTGAATTTATGAGTGCAAATCACTGCAGAGTCACAGTTAGATGCGCAGATCTACCTACGCTGGGGGTACAGCAAACATCCAAACAGTATGTAAGCTTCATCTTTATCACCTACACATAAAGACAGTTTAAGAAAGAAAATTATGACTTCATGAATACAGAACCTAATGTTTGGATAAGGTGATACACCTTCTAATTGAATGTTATTTTTATTCTAAAATAATCTCTAGTTTATCAGGAAGATGAGATTAGTAGGCATGAAACCTCCTTTTAGTCATAGCTCATCTTAATCACTAGTTTTGAGTTCTTTCTTTCAATAACCCATCTCAGTTTTGCATTAAGCTTCCCAGATGAAATACACCTATGATTTATCATTCTGATAGGAGCCTAAACCATCTTAAACAGTTTTAATTGTGTGCATTCAATGTATTTCAGTAATTCAAAATCAGACCCTGGACAACTAAACTGCAGGATTTTTTTTTTAAAGGATAGAAAAGTGATCAAAGAGAAGAATTTTCAGTTAAGCAACAGGTTTCTTGGGTCCATACTTGTGAGGCAGATTTCTATTCACATGTAGAAGAGAATCATTTTCAGTATTCAATTTAGCCAAATTTAGGCACAATCAGTCATTTTTATCAACATTTTGGCCCAAGACTGAGAAAGACTCATTAGATTTTGTCACCATCAATACTGAATGAATGCATAGATGACTATGACTTTGCTTTTCCATCAGTCTTTAACATTATTCACTTAATCTCTTTAGAGTATGCAACAGTGTAAAAAACCATACAAAYTACTAAAATGCTCAGTTCGGGTACCACAGACAAATATTATTATAAACCAGTATATAATTATAGAAGTGTGAATTTTCCTTTGCTTTTTGCAACTCATTTAGTGGCATTTAATACAGTATAAATTGTTAACTTGCAAACAAACCTATACAAGAGCTGAAATGGGAACAACTGAGACTAGATCAATCAAGATTAGGTATTTCCTCTACATACAGAGTTATAGTAATGACATTTACATATTCTCTCACTTCTGGATTAAGATCTAGCACAGGCCTTTGTGTGTTTATTTTCCCATTGTAAACTTTAAAGTGTTAAAGAACATGGGATTTAAACACAGGAGTGGCAAAGCCAAAAYAGTGACAGATTTCCCATCAGAAATAATAGCTTTGTCTAGTCCAGAGAATCACATACTCAGTCATTGATCCTTATGCCCGCCTGTTTCAATATCAGCAAAATCATGTACTCAGAGTTCTTCTTCCCCTCCCTCTSCCAAGCATACAAAAGATACAGCTGAGCAGCTCACTGCCCAGTTGTGTCAAGTCTGTGAGTCTCAGGAGTGAAACAAATGCTGCCACACTGCACGAAACCAGGGAACAGATGTCTTTCAGCTAAGTCTCTGTACTCTAAAGAGATCTCTCATCAATCTTGCTATTCTACAGCTTCTTTTCCCACAGACAGTACCTGCTTTTAGCTCATTCAGTTACAGAAATGAAACAATTCTTGAAATACATGGGTTTCAACAACTGAGGATGTGAGTATGAAACAGTGAGCCATTCAACACATTTCCAAAKGGTATGTGGACTACCACAAATTGTAGGAAGCACTACTGGAAAGGTAAAAGCCACATGGATATCCACAAACTTGCAAGATTCTACTGGTGGTTTTGGTAACCAGGAGAAAAGAATAGGAAACCAATGGCYTCTGAACAGCAAAGTTAGAATGGAACAAGGAACATCCTCTCAGCAAAAAGAAGTCAAGGTATTGCTATCCACAATTTATAAATTACAGCTCCATCTCAAAAAAGACCCAAAAAACCCACAAAATGCAAAACCAAAAATGGTATCTAAGGGAGCAATAGTCTATGTCACTGAATAAATGTTTGCACATAACTCATTCTTTCTTCACCCTTATTTCTTTCAGAGAGAATCTGAGAGTTTCCTCCTACAGTATCAGCAGTCAAGCAAGACAGACAAAACTAACATGAGCAATGCAAAACAGTAGAAAGTATACAACTATGACTGAAACAGGTCTGAAATTGCAAAAGTTAAACCACCAGAATCATTTAAAAATTAGAGCTGAAGCCTCCTGAGTTAGCTACGCAATAAAGAAAATAAAGGAGTAGATTTTCTTTTTTAATAAACAATCTATAGTAGACAACTATCTTGCAATTTGTGTCAAAAGGTCAGTTTTGCACTGCCCCCTAAACATTCTTCCATTCACACTTTCATTACYACAAAAGCTAGTTTAAAAATGCATGACTGTGGTTACYSATGATGGTGAAAAGGAAAAAAACCCAGCATTTTAACAGCTGACCTTGAAATCACTTACAGCAGCCTGGTAAAAGTAGGGATGAAGAAGGCAATAGAAACTACCTTTGCATAACAGCCTGAGTGTTAGAGCACTAGCTCACAAAACAAAACTCAGTTATTTTAATCCATCCTAAGAACCTAAGGTTGTTTTTTTAACACACCCTGACATTTCTTATGCTGTTATGTTATGTACATATATATACTTTTATACAGATAAACCATATATATGCTTGTACATCTACATATAAATGCATACAGGCATTTATTTTTATATATTTACTTATATATGGTGTACGTATAGAACTGTGTTTTACAGGCAAAAGTGTCTTTTAAAGAATAACACTCAGGATGAGTACTAGACAATGAATACAAATCAACCTGGAGCCTCTTGWCTTAATTGCTCATTATTAAAGGAATGTGGTTCAAAATCTTAGTACTGAAAGTACACAAGGAAAAGGAAYGTTCTATTCTTTACTGTAGCATTCCCCCATTCCTTCCATRAGCTTGTTTAGAAAAGAAAAGWAAAACAAACTCTAAATTTATTATCTTAGACACACCCACTTCACTGCTACAGGAGAAAATATGCACTAGTTCCATGCATGCTCAAGTGAAATATTTGAGTCATGCCTAAATGTCAAGGCTGATGTACCCAACCAGGCAAACTGAACCTAAAAGCAGCCTGGACCACCAAACCAAGGGAAATGCTGCTGACATATTCATGTCTTACACCTTTTCATTGATCTACTCTCATAACCAGCACCACTTAAATTCATCTCATTGTTCCCTGGAAGTTAAAGGAAGGTKAAGTATCTATTAAAATAAACATCAAGCACCAAATAATAGCTWCTTCAAAATCATAAGCTATTTATAAAGAGCAAGTTATTTAGTAAACCATTTTACATGATTGATAAACCAAAAGTTCCAAAGATAAAGAAAAAAATATAATAGCTGAAAATTAAAATTACTGCTTCCAATTTGAGTAATGATTTGTATAATTTCATTGTTGATTAGCACTTAGAAAAACTCACTGAAAAGATCCATTATTCATTTTAGTAAGGAGCAGAYATAAGTCTATTCTGAAGCTTTAATTTTTGCAAACCTTCTTCTTATTTTACCCTGTACTTGAATATGAATATAAGTACACTCCAAGGTAGACAAACATGTTACATTGAGATTACTTTACTTAGTCCAGAGAAACATGCTGCTACTGGCTAATTCAGTGCTGTCAGCGTTTCCCCTTCTCTGAGAGATCCTACCATGAATTCAACTTATTGCTAACAGGTTTAAAAAGGAAGCAAATTTGATTCTCAAACAATAGCAGCTGCATGAAACTGTTCCCAAATGAGTATCACGTATTTGCYCCTCTGGGCTTATATTACTGGGAGAATTCTTCAATGGCAGCTACAGAGRAAGCCAATTTCTCATTTTATATGCAGAGAAAGATGGTACTTCTATAGGGGGAGGAAGAAGCTTCTGAACAAATACAAAAGGCTTTTAGTTTACATTAATACAGCAGACGTATCTTAATGCTACCTTGTATTCATATATACACCTTATCCTTCTTTTTTAATGCCAAAGTGAAGTGAAAGAAACAGTTYACKAATAAAGCATGCAAACTCTTCCAGTGTGGAACTGTAAACAAATACTCTGGCACCAATGCAAAACAGCACATGAAAACATAGAGAAGTTTCAATTCCAGAGCATGAAGGTATCAAACTTTGAAATGTAAAGGCAATATACGTAACAATACAAAACATTCTAAAACTGTACTTACTAATCTTATGCAACAGCACCTCATTAGTTTAAAAATAGAAAAGCTATTGATTCATAGAAACTGCCTGATACACTTTCYAAGGCTCTTAACCATTTAAGACAGAACTATGCAAACAGCAGTTGATATGGTGCCTGCAAAACCCTGCTTGTTGGCTGGAAATCTAGTTTACAGAGACACAGCTTCTTAAATGTGTATGGGGACACTCAAGTCAGGTAACAGTTACACTGTCATTAGYATATGAGCTGCTATACCATGGAAATTTATACAAGTTCTCAATCAGAGGTGCAATTACCAGCTCCAAACACCCTGTCAGTTTATAGCATATTCACAAGGAAGTTAGCCTTTCAGCAAGGGGGCAACTCCTCTTCTTCAGACATCGCTGACAACTCAGAGCAGCAGTTCACTGGCCCAAGGAATGCAAAAAAGGTTTAAAAAGTTGTTTTGAAATGAGATGTTCCAAGGCACTTGTATAAAGCCACTCCCACACAAGGCAGATGAAATCAGAAGGGTCACTTTGTTATCAAAGACAGCAGAAGAATAGCTAATTGCATCTTCCTAACTAAGAGTCTAGTGGTTTGGTCCTGGTTGGGCCAGGTACCCATCCAAGCCCCAAGCTGCTCTGTMATTCTCCACCTCAGTTGGACAAGGGAATGAAAACATAACACAAGAATCACAGGTCAAGATAARGACAGGGAGAGATCACCCACCAGTTACCATCACAGGCAAAACACACACAATTTGGGGAAATAATATCAGAGYATGGGAATAAGAAATAACACCAAATTTTAAAAACCCTTCCTCTACACCTGTCCCTTCTTCCCGGGCTTAGCTTTTTTCCTAATTTCTCTATCTCATCTCCTGCAGCAGCACAGGTGAACAGAGRAGAAGGGTTGTGGTCAGCTCATCACACATCTCTGCTGCTCCTTCCTCTGCAGGAGTAGGACTCCTCCAGCACCCGGAGCATGTCCTCCTCCTCCTCCTTCTTCACCAACCTCGATGTCTGCAGGCCTGTTTCTCTCACATATTCTAGCTCATCTGTCCTGTTGTTCAGCAGGTGCTTTCACCTTCTTAAATCTGTTATCCCAGACGTGCTTCCACTGTTACTGATGAGCTCAGCCTTGGCCAGAAGCAGGTCTGTCTTGGATCTGGCTGGCATTGGCTCCATCAGACATTGGGGAAGCTTCTGGCATCTTCTCAGAGAAGCAGCCCCTGCAGCCCACCCTTCCACCCAACTCCTCCACTACCAAAAGCCTGCCACACAAAGCCAAATACAAATACATACTTTCTCTGGGAAGAGTTATCTATAAGAAATACAACCTTCCTTAAACAGATATCCCAGAGCTGTTCTGTTTAATCCACAATCTAAAAGAGCAACAATGGAAAAAAATTTTTATGAAAGGGGGAAAAAGTCAGGAAACTTAATTCCTTCCTCAAAAAGAAACACTACAAAATGATGCCATAGGGAAAATTCACTTCAGCACAGCACAGGTCTCTCCTGACACCARTGTCCTTATTCTCAGAAAGCTTTCATCTTTCTAAGAATACATACATTTATTCTCAGAGAGATTATACATATATATATATATATATATACATGTATATATATATGTATATAAAGACTTGATCAAGCTGCAAATTCAAGATGTTTGACCTTCAGTGTTACATGTTTCTAAATCATTTTCTGTAATAGTGTCAAAATGCCTTTTCCTCAACAGTGGAAACATTTTAAAAGACAGAGTAACTTCAATAGAAAACAAAACCATTACTTTTCTACTGGCCTTGAACAATGTTCTAAAYTTAATGGTGGCAATGTGTCAAACTACCACAGAGAAGACGTAGAGARCTACAGATTAATAAAGACAATCTCTTCTGTCCACTCAAGAGTGCCTAAATTTTTTGAGGTAAATCTGTTGATGGAGTGATTTATCTGTGGTGATAACACCAAGAGCAGAAAACCAAACATCATCAAATAGCTTGATTTTCCAAGACTCAGGACATTTCATTATGGCTGACTATCTACATACAAGAGCAAAGTGACAGAAATACTGCAGAAGACCTGGTCACAATAATTCTTTAAAAGTTGCATACCAAGAACTCCTTATACTCACTATAATCTAAAATGCACAAAAAAGAATCAGACCTTTGAGATTTATGAGGCAAGTATGATACAGCAAACTGAAAATTATGTTTCATGAGCTGCAGYGACTTTGAAAACTGTAGAAGAAAATTCAAACCTGTTATATAGATACCAATAAAAGGAACCTCCAACACAACTTAACAGGGGACTTACACACAGGTGAGCCATAGGCTTCTCTGAAGATGAGCGACCACAGCTGTGACCTCCCGTGTGGGACGGAGGATTAGAACAGAGGGCTATTCTCACTAAGTACTTGAAAGGCCTCACATGACAGCAACAGTTGTCCTGCCTCCAGACTTGGCAATAAGCCAAAGGCAAATCCTAACTGAGTCTTAGATCAAATACAGCCCGCAGCTCAGAAAAGGAACACCCAAAGTTAGAACTGTCACAAATGATGGTCTTTTTGTTTCCCAACACCATTGGCAAAAGCACAGAAAGAGACAAATGCCGAAAGTACTGGAAGACTGCAGTCTGCTTTAGAATATAATTAGCTTGCTTATGATTGTCAGGATGAAATAAAACTTATACTTGGCCATAGAAACYTTTAACTAAGCCCCACTGAACCCAGTGAGAGATAGGTACATAAACCATAGAATGGTTTGGGTTGAAAGGGACCTTTCAAATACACCCTATTCCAATCCCCCGGAATAGGGGGTGTAGGGACACCTTTCACTAGATCAGGTTGCTTATAGACCCATCCAACACACAATGCTTTTGTGTTTCTGAGCTAAAATACCATTTGGAYTCCACAACCTGAACCACAGGCTGACAGATACTGTGCACTGAGAAYACCTCATAAGGCAAAAGGAATGTCTATTCACAGGAAAGTAGGCCAGTCTGCTACTCAAGTGAAGACATACTGAATCAGTACTAGTTTTYTGTAACAATATACCCCAATAAACTGCCACTTACAGAGTTTAGTACGCAATAACAAATTTTAACAGCATTCATTTTCTTCATGAGAATTTACACACTAATTTTCAGTCTTGCTGCTGAAGAGCTGCACAGTTGTCTTTGCAGTGTGAATCTGAAATTTTGCTGAAAAGCTTTAGCYTCTCTGCCTACATGTTTTAGTCTACCTAGTAATACTAGTATAGAACCTATACTAGTTAGTTATTACTATTAATTCTAATTATAATTTTATAGTTAGAAGTATGACTAGTTTAGTCATTATATAACTAMAAATAGACTGATTTAACCTCCATTAACTGAAAAATCTTACCAGAATATTTTAAATTAGCCTTCTGTTGTGAAAAATTATTGCCCAAAACTTCTAGCTCYCATCATATAAAATCTCTACTTAATATAGCAGACGTTGATTGATTAGGAAGCCAGAAAAAAAATAGCAAATACAAGGCATCAATTACAGTTCCTGCAAAAACATGGAAGAAACACTTCAAAATTRAACATCTGATGCAAAAATATCTGTGAAAGGATTTCAAATCAACTCAATTTGAAACCCTCCAGGGACATTCATCTGCAAAAATCTTCATCAACCTCTATGCTGCTGTATGGATTTAAAAATTATGGTTGTCTGCTTCAAAACTGTTACCACTGAAGGACTTTGCCCATTGTGGCAAACTGCGTAAAGAAGCAAACACTCATCTGCAACCACTGAAGGTGTCTCCCCCARATATACCTGCAYTGATTCCTRGAATTTGGACTGTAAATTAAGCCACCTGAGGGGATAAGAGAAAAGATAAAGATGGTTCTATTGTCTGAGTTTTATCTCAGACTTGAGTGAGGTTAAAAAAGCTGTGGGAGAAGAATATATCACTGATTATGGTCAAGAAAAAACAACTGAGCAACACTGCTAAAATCAGCTCAGACTAAATCTGTCAGGGGAAGATCAGAACCCACTGACTCAGGAAACCCACTGACTCAAAACCCAGAAAGCCTSAGCATGGGATTAATTAGCACTAGAAGTGAGAAAATCATTTAACCAATAGAATAAGAYAACTATGTAGCCAATGAACACCAATTCCTTTGTTTGYTAAARTRTACAAAYAGTGAAAAAMTTTCAACAACTTCAGGAYACTCACCACCAAGAAGCCCAGGGTAAAGAAGGACCAATGGGATGCTGCTGGATCCACAGGTGGTGACTATATTCTGCTTAATCTGTCTGTTGGGTCTGTCTTTCTCTCCCTCGTCTCTTTTTTATCTTTCTACCTCACATTTTACTGTTAAATAAAATCCATACTATTGATTTTGGCATATGATCCTGCCTGCTACTTAATTCAGATAGAGACATCTCTCAATAATCAGATCTTAACAACTGCAYGCAATTATTTTATTGTAATAGAAGTGACACAGACAACACTCAAAAGTTTGGTACATGTCAAGTACCTAAAGGTTGAAGTACTGGACCAGCACCCACTTTCAAGTAAAATATTTTAGCTTTTAAAGCTTTTCTAAGAGTGTCACTTTCTTGGCAAAGARATGATCAAGAAATCTAAACTCCCATGCTTGAGTCAAACTGACCTTTTATTATTTTASCACATTATGACAAATTTAAAGTAGCATAAGGTCTTCAAAGATCAAAATCCATTTAACCTAAATACTACTATATCTCTTGTTTAAAACAGGGGAAAATAATAAAACACTAACAGAGATGTTTTATAAGAACACATAAAAAACTTACACTACAATCCTGAAAGAATACTGTTATTACAAAAAGGTTCAGAGAGAGAATCTCACTAACATGTCAGTGAACCCAATTCACATGAGGACTACAGGAAAAATAGAAAGCTGGAAGGAGACTCTCTGACAGTAGGGGTTAGGGTTATATTTTAGTTCTCTCAAAGGGGAGAGGATGAATCTTTTTGCTAGAGAGTTGTTCAGGGCGGAATGGAAATATTATGTTATGACTCTGTTTTGAGTGTGACAGCTTAGAGTTACAAGAAATACTACAGTGTATCCTACTAAATGAAATAAAAAATATGTGTTCAGAGACTCAAAGAGTGCAAGAAATTTTAGTCCATCATTTCGGTCTTCCATATGAGTAACGTGATAAAAATAAAAAGACATACTGAGACACGAACTAGAAGTCTTTTCCACTCTCAGTCTTTCTTCCCTTCTGCCTTACTTCTGCAAGCTGAGGTCAAAGTTTGCATCTTGAGACACAAACAGCTTCACTCTCCAGTGGCTGAAATTTAATAAGCCTGACACAGGAGTTACTATGCTGAGGTGTGCTTAGTTTTACTGTAACACTGCTTGCAAAAGACAGGCTGGGAAATTATATGATCAGTAAGCAGATAGGAAAGATTTTTTTACTTTATTTACAAAAATAGCCTAAACTTCCTTTATCTAAAAACGAAAGAAGGAAATAATCCAGGGGCCTTTTTCCCACAATCAGCAAAAGGAAAAGTGTCTGATTTGCTGAATACATTCAACTGAGCCACTGAACTTACTGACTTTTTATCTAAAAAGTCCTATACTTTTTAACCCAATATGTTTTTAAATTGCTAGAACACATCCTAGGCACATAGTTAGAGCTTCATAACCAGTTAAACAGGGTTGCTTACATGTTTCCTAAGTGTAAGGAAAAAATAACTATGAGATGTAAAAGTTCAGTAATAATAAAACAGCTGGTCAACCTAAGACCTTTCTTTTCTGCAAGAGGTGCACATGCTCTAGTCCACATCTTTTTAACAACCACTAGATCGTAGTTTTCAAAGAGATTAAAAACTTAGCACAAAAATGCAAACTTGGTAATCCATCAATAAGCAGGAATTCCTTTTTTTCTTCTCTTTTCTGAGAAGCAAATCTGTTAATAAAATAATCCAATCGTATAAAACATTGCAATCAGAGAAAAGAGAACTATACACTACTGACTATAGCTACTGTCTACACTCTCTAATAAAAAGGGTAGTTTTACTCATTGAYCTTGTCATAAGCAAAGAGATTGGAGATCTTCTCCTTGTGTTAGGTTGACATAGATCACGGTGGTATTACCACAAGGCTGTCAGATTTCATCATTTCTGTATTCTATACAACTTTAAAATTTTGCCACTAACAAGTAAAACTGGAATTACACAAAAAATTATAGCTGTTTTCTTCAAGAGAGGGATTTCTTTTTGACAGTACTCTCTACCCTAATTATAAATTAGAGAAAATCTAGCATGTCTCTTGAGAATTTAACTCCCTACACTGGACTCACAGAGGAGCTTAAGTAGCTCTCGAACTGGAAATAGGAAGCATCTACACTGCCAGTACTAAAGACATTAAATTGCATCATCATCATTATTCTGTGAAAAAAAGAATTTCCTTGGTAGTCAGCAATTGCTTCCAAGGCTCCACTACAGACATAATAGACAATTAAAATGGGTAAYACATTTTCCAAAATTAGACTGCCATTAAGTAGAGTTATACAACAACTGTAATCATAGATAATTGTAAATTATTTTTTGAATATATGATTTACGCTTCTGGGCCTACATTGTCAACACTACTTTTTTATATCTTGAAGGAAGGGAGTAGCTACTGTTATTTAAACAGAACGATAGGATTTTGTAACCAATTCCTTTACTTCTACCCATGGAAAGTGCAGTATCTGTAAGGCACTCCATATTACACCTTTGATATCCTACACCACCTAGGTATTTGGCACCTTGTAACCAGTCATAAATACAATCTTTCTGAACTGTGTATTTATAGGATGCTCACCTCTAAGAAAAAGAATGACATAAAGAACATGAGGTTTGGGAAAAGTTGTTGATATGCACTATCAAATCTGCTGCCAAGTCACAATGACTCAGATAAAATGAGAATTTCAAGACGTTAGTGAGAATAATTTATAGGAAAATCAGAGTAAATCTCAGCTGAACCTAAATTTACAGAGGTTTGGTTATTTTTGTTTTTCTAAAGCAAGCCTGTTTTTAATTCACAACACAAGAACACTTTAAAGGAACAGGATGAGAGAAGAAAGGTACAACCCTGAAAGAATGAATGGGTACTGAAAGTATTTTTCATATTTTAACTCTCCTGAGCTACACTTAGGAATATTAGACTATCAGTGTAGTTTCTCATACATACAATTAGAATATAAAGCAGAGAGCTGAAGTTCACAATTCCAGCATGTAAGATAGTATGAAGAGAAAGGTAAACTAAATAACTACTGGAAAGTACCCAGAGGAAAATRAGTACTATGCCTTCTTTTTTGTTATAAATACAGAAATATCTGGGTCAAACAAGAATACTTACACTAGTCCCTGAAAGCTGAAATTGTAACAGAAGGAAGAAAAAKAAAACATTACTCTATTCCAYGTTGATCTACAGTATTAGAAAAGGGAATGGGTAAGGACAGGAATAACATCTACAGTTTTGTGATATTGTTTTTCTTTTTCTCCTCTTAATAGAAACTTCCAAGTTAGAAAATAGGGCTACTTCTCAATTTACCAGGGAAATGAAGAGAGAAAAACCATGCTGATACACAGTTTAACATCTTGTATTATTGCCTATGGGAGAGGCAGGGGAAACATGAGGATTTATGTCAAGAGCACTTTAACCAGTATAATGCAGACAGGTACCAGCTACAGAACCTGAAATGCCAGCTCTTGAGGCCAGGAGTTTGGATTAGGAAAAAACAAGGCCTAGTTTAATAAACATAATAGCCCTATAATCCAGTTTTACTGTTAGCTCTCTACTATGCTAAGAGACTTCTTCAATAAATTTTTGACATATCTTTAAAGCATTTTTCTTTGACAACTTCAGAGTTACTGAAGAGCTGCTCATTATSTTTATATTTAAATTGAAAGAATCCTGTCCTCTGTATACATGCACACAGATGAAAAGACATCCCCTGTATCTCCAAAGCTTTATACAGGAATTTCAGGGTTTTGGAGAGCACTGGAAAATTACCAAACATAAAGAATATTATTTTTAAAGTTTTAGAGTGTGYAAAAGAAAAATTTACCTAGAACAAAAAATGAATTAAAAAYACAGAAAGCCTAACACTACAATGAACGTTTCAAAGACCTTCTATTTATGTAAAGTATTTGAGACAAAACCAACACTAACATAACATATCCAAGGTATGATATCCATATATCCATGTCTGATAACTGCAGAATTTAGAGCACTCTTAGAAAAGACATAACAATAAACATAAAATAAAAAAAAATTCTAATGCTATGACACCTCCCAAGAAGCAAGCAAAGCTAAGACATTCCCAGGAGACCAAGATGCCATATGAAAACTGCTGTATAAAGTATATTTGCATAAACTCTTAAGCACTGCAAACACTGCCATTAATAAGTGCAGTTACTCCTTGGAGTCCAGTGTATAGGTTTTGGAAACCATAGGCTATTTGTGCACCCTAGGACCTAGAAATACTCATGTCATACGTTATTTCAAGTCTTGTCACAATATATGTGCAGACCGTCACCCTACTCCCTGCTTTCCCTAGGGGAGGAATGGTCTGAAGAGCAGCAATGGTGCCACAGCAGACTGCAGAAAGCTCTCCTTTGATGGCAGGTCAGGGTCCAGCCTGGGCAGGGAGGCTGTGTGTGACATGTCACAGCTACCCAGACGTTTTGCATTGGTACAATGTGAGGTTATTGAAAGATACAGATGTTTCTAAAGGTATGAAGACTCATGTAACAGGCAGCTAAATCATGCATTCAAAAGTTCTTTAAAATTTTGAATTAGTAAGTAAATTTGTAAGTAAATTAGTAAGTAAATTACAATTAGTAAGTAAAATTGAAACTTTTTTTTTAATCCTTAGGAGAGAACTCCTTTTTTTGATTGTTAAAAAAACACTACAACTGGCGCTTTATGAAAAGAGGTATAAAGATGTAAAACTTTTTTTTTAACCTAAGAACCTAGGATTTTATCTTGCTACTGTTAAATCCGCATACTAATTACTTGCTCTCTATAACAAGTTGCAAAATAATGAAGGGGAATAGTTCATTTCCTTTTTGAAAAAGGCAAAGCCATGATAAACAGCAAAATCAACTGACATTTAAAACGTTTGACATTTTAGAACTCACAAAACCAGAACGGCAACACTACTTCTTGTTCTTTACTCCTAGATGACTTCATTCATGAAAAATGAAAACATTCAAATTAAAAATGGTAGAAGGATAAATATAATAAAAATATGATCTACAACAATAATAACAGTGCAAGTTATTAGGAAGCAGAATAGCAATTAGATATACTGCAATACCTTAGTGGCTCAAATACCTTCATTTTCCTGAGACATGTTCCCCATGAAACACTGTTTTTAATTTTTAAAGACTAGAAATTTATTACACTGTGATAAGCTCTTTATGGCTCCATCTCCCCTGAGCCATAAAGCAAAGAACATTTTGTTAGTCCAGTAATAATATAATGCTATACAGAAGACTCAGTCCTAGCATGAAAAGATCCACCATTTCACATGGTGTAATTTTTTGTAATAATGATCTTGTAGCAGAATGCTGACTTTATCCAAGGTATGTCACTTTACAGGCATGCATGAGTATACTCTTTTGCTCTGGAGACACAGGTCAAAGGAGGTTTCTGTAAGTAAATTACAAAACTAAMAAAGAAAAATRTCTTYACCATAGAAAARTTTATTCAAGTGAAATACATCTCAGTATACCCATGTTTCACCTTAAATCATCCATTTCTTGAATTTCAAACCTAATTTTTTCTTTCTGTTGTTAAACACATTATCTTTCACTTCATTCTTCTAGTACTAGTACAATTTTTTTCCTCTTGCAAGGAATGTTCCCAAATGACTAGTACTAATGTCAAACTCATAAAACATCCCAATCCAAAAAATATAAYCCCACTTAWTACTGGTCAGTAATCAAATAAAGGTATATTCTGTTAGTTTGAACATGTATTCTGGTCAGTTTACATTACACACAAATGGGGCAATTAAAGCAGAATGTAATTTTGAAGACACAATGTTCCAAAAGATATCCTGACATAAACAGGGCTATTTTCTATATATGGTGACACTGTAAAAGAGAACCTCAGTGAAATCACATTTATGCAGAACAGACAATCCATGCCCAAGGCAGAGCAGCTTGGCAGCAAACCCAGTAATGCAGCACGTGCGAGCCCAGGGCTGCAGCAAAGGCCTAGCACGAGCCCATCCTGTGGAGAGCAAAGGTGACATGGGGACGATTGCAGCAGGTCAGAGAGCACACATTAATGAGCTGGAAGAATGAGACACTGTAACACTGTCCACATTATATAATTACAAAGATCATGAGTGAATTCACATAGATCCTAGACAGAAAGACTGGGCTGACAAATAATAAAGTAGGYTTTCCTCTCAAATGCCCCACATTACCCCGAGACAAACTGCATGTGAAACTTATCCAAAAGAACCACACACAGGCAGAAGCCATTCAAAAGTGAACAGCAGAGAAAAAAGCAATGTTTGGAATGCTAACCCGTAAGTGGTACCCTGTAACAACTGAAACACAGACTCAGATCAGCAGGGAATCTGAATCATTTATTCAAAGAAATGAGCTGGTTTTATACACTTTTCAGTGCATGGTATTTCATTACATGTTAATTCTCACTATGTGACCCATCCCATGATGCAATGTCAGTGACTCACGTTCTACATATCCTTCTATGGGGTGATCACGCACTGTTCACCTGTCTGTCAGCTTCTGGCAGGCTCCTCTCCCTAGGGTTCTGTGTGTGACACCTCCTGCCCCCAAGGTCAGGTGGAGACAAGCCTCTCTGTGCCACCATGTGCACCTTTGTGCTGCCAGGGCATTCTGCAGGTGCGTGCTACATTCTGTAACTCAGTTATATCCTAACTCTTACCACAGTGCCCAAAGGAAATTATTCATGAACTAGAAATAAACTTGTTTCATGAGACACAGTCTATTAGTACTTATTTGATGACTTTTACAAAAATATCTCTAAAGGAAAGGAGGAAGAAAACTAAGAATACATTTTAAAAATAAACCAGCTATTATATATAACAGTATCTTGGAAAAGTACTTGAGAAAGGGCAGTGTTCACTAGACCAATGTTTTTTCCAAAATGCAGAATCAGATACACTGCCAAACTACTACTGAATATGGTGTTCATTATAAGAGGAATAAAAAAGTTACTAAAAGGTGCACAAGAACAGAAAACATACATGGAGACATTCTTCACCAGTTATTGAAGCAAGGGAAGCAAAAAACTTAGATTAAAAATATGGTTTTCCCCTAAGTACCAAAAAATAAAATCTTGATGAAGGTTAACACTATCTCAACAAACCTTAGGTCAGAACAACAATTTTCTTATTTTATTATCAAAGGGGGGCAAAAAGGGATAAGTCAAGGTCAGGAGCCTCTGAGAGRACCATTGTAAGCCACAAAAATTATCTTGGTTATAATTATATAATTCTCCGTAGTCTTGTGAAAAAAAATAGTATCAATATAAAGGTGTACATAAACATGTAATAGGAGCAGCAACAATCACTAGCAGTATCTACTTCATGTCAGAGATATCCACAATAAATGCAACAAAGTTTGAATGGAGAAGATATTTGACTTAACTGATTTTGTATTTTTAGTTAACATAGCTCCTGGTCTTAAAAAGAGCAATTGTGATAGTGTGAAAATTATCATCTCCATTAAGGTCTGTTGCCAATATAAAAGAAAGATTTAAAAAACAATAACCACAATCACCCCTCCTCCTCCTTCTTCTTTAGAAGTATAAATGCCAGTTTTCAAGAGCAGGATTGTGCCTCAGAGAAAATATACCAGCAGAATTCAGCGGCCAGAAACCGCCCTGCCCAAATTAAGATGTTCTGAAAAATTCCACTCTCAAGAGCTCAATTAGCCAACTTGCAACAAGGCTACATCAATGAATTACAGCTACTCAGAACAAGAGCTGCARAGCTGGGTCCAAGATGGTTTTGAATGTAACTACTGCCAGTATGTAGAATAATAAATCCAGGGTTGTTAATGCTGTTTTTCCTCTTAAGTAAGAAAAAAAATTGGAATAAAGCAGCTAGAAATTGTGTTACTATAATGGAAAATTCTATGMACCTTTTCTTTGGGTAAAATTCTGTTCCATTTATGACACTTYATTATTATTCAAAGCAAAATAATTGGAACTTTATACACAAAACAGTTTACGTACACAACAAATCCTTATCATCTACAAACAGATTTGAAAATCTGCTTTTAGGCATAGGAAGAGACTAATTATAATAAATGGTCAAACTGCTGTATGCACCTCTAAAATCACTAAACAGAACCTTCACACTCCCAGCATTTTCAAAACATACCTCTACACTTGCTACAGGCTYTCTATACAATTGCAAATGTGTAACATTTGCAGAAATCAAATGCAGAAATCAGAAAACAAAAGCCACAATATTAAAAGGGAAATTGGAAAACTCTTGAGATTAACTTGTTCAGCATACAGCTTCTCTTTATAATCAAATACTTTGGGTCTGGGGSAACTAACAAATAAGTACCAAAAATACATTGAATTTCTGTGTAATTTCTGTACAATAATAAAATCAAACCATGGATCTTTCAGCTTGGGAGCATTCCTTGATTAATTTATCAGGAAAAAAAAAAAGTCATTGTAATGCTGCCCATGGCATTTTGAAATGTGGTAGCCACTACAGAWATCAAAACCAAAATCCACCAAAAAAAAAAACCCCGGTGGAATGCTGAACTTAGCTCTGATTCTGGATTATTCTAACCATAAACAACAGGCAACCATGTGGACGGGCAATTTGCAAATCAATCAAGGGAATAACAGAAGTCAGACTCTGGGTTAGTATGTRTGTTATGTTCTTGCCAAATTTTTTCTTGCTGTTAAATTGTTACCTTTCAAGCATATGCAAAATCTTATTTACTGTATTTATGGTTAGTTAATTATCAATGAGGAGCTGTTTCACTTATTTCCAAGATTTGCTCATGAAGCATCTGTAGGGTATTTTAATCTAATATCTTTAATCTCTTCAGTTTTGCAACGAATTACAAATACTGAACACAGGGGCAAGAGAGTATTTTCYCTTCCCTCTTTGTTCCCAAAATCAGATGGAAAGTGAGAATGACAAGAAAGTAAGTTTCCACTGTGCAGAAGCAGAAAATAGCCTTACAAAGTTTGCCAGGTTATAGCCTAAAATTAATTCCTGCACTTAAGGCATAACATAGACCAATCTAGAGAGGGATGATATTTAATTGAATTGGTGTTATTTGCTTGGATGCAGAAGAAATAGGAAGCTATTTTAAATAAAAGCATGCACATAAGCAAACTCCAGCGTGGAACTTTCATCAGTTTTTTTTTTTTTTTCTAACAGCCATCTCCTAGGCAATTTGTGCAATAAAATGAAATTAAGAGTACATTTTTGACATCTGAACTTGTGACAATGAGTAGGTAACACCAGGGAGAAAGAAAATGCTGAAATTCTAGTGAATCTCACAACACTACAACAAATTTAACCCCAAGCTAATTTTTTCTATATTACAGACCAGAGATGACCTGTCTGGCCAGCTATGCAGGACTGTCCTAGAAGTGGTCCAAAACACAGTGGTCTTCACACAAAGGAGACACTGGCTATAAAAGCAGCAACTTCTGATCCCAGTTGCCTTAACTACTTTTTAACCCTCTGGAAATCGTCACAAGCTGGCACACCTGTGCCTGTACAGTCCAACAGGACTGAGTTATGGTGAAGGCATCTTGCAAAACTAAGCTGCTTTAGGAACCATCTCTCATACTTGAACACACTGATTTATCGCATGTAAAGATACTGTTTTCCAACACTAAGGGGCACTGGCAAGGATAATAATTTACATAAAAGAATCCCTACTCCTAGCAGAAATTTAGACAAAAATAAATACATTACTAAAATTCTTATAGTAAAGTGTCATGGTTTTTGCATGTTACTTCAGCTCTAGTTCAGCTCTAAGCACAATGTTAAGAAACATCTCATCTTTGCAGCCATTTTCCTAAGTTCATTTGTCAGTCAGAAGAGGTTAATATTATACATGCAGCTTGTAGAGAATTTAAAATGTTTTCAGTCCCCTATAAGTTTAAGCACAGATCAACAAAGGAAACATTCAATCCTATTTGTGTTTTGGTAGTAGGGTAGCTATTGGCTACAATTATGTAACAAAGCTACTTGTCATAGCCTAAAAAGAAATCTATGCAGTAAGTTCATAAGATAGATCCTGGGGGGCATTACTCTAGTTATATATTTTGTACAAGTTAAATAGATTCTTCCTTCTCTGTCTTCAGCATTGATTTTGTATGTTTTTACAACATAGTAAAGTGCCAGGATCCAAACTGTACAACTATAACAGGACTTATATAGGTATCAAATATATCTAGTTTCTGTTGTGGTTGTTGTTCTTATTATTATTCTCTGCTAACCCTTACTTATGTGTTGGATAAGTGCACACATAAGTAGGCTTAATATTTTTAATTCTATCATATTCTAGTTTTTAGAACAGTATTCTTCTGCAGGAACAGACTACCACATTTTACGAAAAAGCAATCTATTATGAGCATTTAATGTTATTACTTGTTGTAGGAAATCAAGTAGAAATTTAACTTAAGAAATGTAATGCTTTAATTGAAGTGCTGGGGGTTTTTGTTGCAGTTTTTTTGTTGTTATTTGTTTCGGGGGTTTTTTGAGAAAGTACAGCAGTATAACAAAAATTAAGATGCAGTTATTCCATTTCCTCTGGTTTCTACTACGTAGTGCACCACTACTCAATTATGCTAATTAATGAAGCTGCATGAGAGGGTGATCAATCACTGGAATAGGCTCCCCCAAGCAGTCATCATGGCACCAAGGCTGTAAGAGTTCAAGGAGCATTTGGACAAGGCTTTTAGTCCTCTGTTTTAGTTTYCAGAAGTCCTGCAAGGAGCTGGACTCAATGATCCTTATGTTTTGGGAAGAGATGGSATGGAGTCGAGCTGCGGGCTGTGGCACGTGCCTGCAGAAGCACATGGTGGCACAAAGGAGCACATGGTGGCACAGAGCTGACCTGACCTTGGCAGGAGGTGTCACACACAGGGAGAGGAGCCTGCCAGAAGCTGACAGACAGGTGAACAGAGCATGATCACCCCATAAAAGGACATTTCAAAAGCTTGTTGCTGACGTGGCAGCTTGGGATAGGTCATATAGTGAGAATTCCCAYGCAAGGAAATACTGTGCCTTGAAAAGTGTATAAAACCAGCTAATTTATTTGAACAAATGATTCAGATTCCCTGCTGGTTTGAGTCTGTGTCTCAGTCATTCACATTATGTRTCCCTTTACCTGAGTTAATCTAGTATTCTATGTATAACAAAGCAGGATGAAAATGCTGTAGATTAGCACAAAGCCTATTTTTTCTGTTACAGCAGTAGTTTCCTTCAAAAAAAGAAGTACTTCAATTAATTTTACCTATTAAAAAATTAGATACCTAGAGGTGCTGTCACATACTGCACTTACTAGATGAGTGCATTGCTTTACAGCGCTAACTTTCTAGCAACTGGAACAACAGCCAAAATCCCTCAAATTTCATCCAAGAGCTCAAAGGGAAAGATTAGGTAATGAAAAAAGGAAGGGTATAGATTGCATAGATTAGAAATGCAATTAGAAAAATACGGTGCAGATAACCTTTGAAACAATGATACAGAAGGACTCTGAATGAAAGGGTTGAAGTATTTCCACAGGCAGTAACTTCAGTATTGAACGTAAGCTGATATATCAAGGTGGGACTCAAGGACAACTTAATCAGCCTCAATTAGGTTACAGAGGGAGGGGGAGATAAAATATCAGTTGATCAGACTCAGCAACACTTTAACACATTAGCCAGTAAAGTATAGGATGCAGGTTCTATAGGGTAACACTTGGATTGCTCCCAAAGTCAAGAAACTTGTTAAGACCTCAGACCTCATATAAGGATTTTACACTCACAAAGATTTTGGAAATCTTTCTATCAGGTGATATCAGGTGATATCCTTACTCAGAAGCAAGTATGTAAATTACAGAAAGTAAGTTCATGGCGTGTTATATCAGATGAATTTAATGCTCAATTTTTCTCATCATTTATGGACCAATTTATAWTTGTTCTACAAAATCATTTGGTTTAGGTGAATCCATCTAAGAATAGTCATTATATTAGTCATTATATTTGCAGACACTACTTTGTTGGGAAAAATTTTTGCAAAACCTGAAACTTCAGATTCTAAAAATTGAAACCAACTAYGGGGGCACTTAAAAAAGTTAGTAATAATAGATATACAATACCAAAGCTTTTATTTGTGCTCTTTGAAAGGAAGTAATTTGGGGCCTATTTCTGTAGCTTCTTGAAATATGCATGTTATACATTTAATCTCCTTCAATGAACACTATGTGAAACATTAAAAAAGAAAGTCACAGGGTTCTTATGTAGGTTAACATCAATATGACCATTTGTCTCATTCAGAAGATTTCCAGTAGAAAGGTTGGGCAGAATGAATCTAATTTGTGCCTCTTATCATTATTTCCCCCAAAATTATTCCAATTTTCTTGGCACATTTGAGAATCTTGGGAAAGTCCAAGCAGTCTCCTAACTGCTTTTTTGCCTCCTAAGAGTCACTGCTCATCATGAAACAAACAGGATCATCAAAAATGTTAGAAGTTTCATAGCATTCTCTGAACATACTGAAGTCCTCTGAAATGAGGTGCACATACGAAAATTACCAAGGTACTGTCACTTTTACTCCTCTGTACCAGAAGATACTTGAAGAGTAATTTCAGTCTAATTCCTTACAGCTGAAAGATTTCTGAAATACAATACACATTTTACATGTAATTTTTTTAAACAGAAGAAATCACATACATGTATCATTACCAATACTGTCCTGTTAAGGTGARTATTGTCTGTGTGAAGCTTCTGACAAAGAGCAGCAGTAACTAAAAAACACTTGCCTGAAACTTCTAAKAATGAAATTAATATAACCAGTTCTAAATTATAGGATTACACACTTTTTTTACACACTCATCCAAACCCTCTTTCCGTGGCTTTCAGCACCAACCTGCCCCTCATCGCTCTCCCCAGCCTCGCTCAGCCCTCCGCCAGCCAGAGCAAGTACCCCATTCATGTTCAGCCCCGGGTCTGTCACTTTAAGGAGAAATCTGCCCCTGAAAGGCAGCAAGTAGCGGAAGGAGGAGAGGAATCAACTCGTTTCCTGTTGCTTTAATCCCTTCACTCTGGTTTTAGCAGCGCCGCCCGGGGCGTTCTGGCGGCTCGCCCGGAGCGAGTAGGTCGTGAAAGAGCAGCCACGGCCTGGGCCGCTCAGCCCGCGGGAGGTGGAGAGGGAGGGGAAGGGGAAGGAAATGAAATGAAATGAAATGAAATGAAAGAGGCTGTCCGCCGCCAGCTACGGCCCCTCGCTGTCCCGGCAGGAGGGCCGGGCCTGGCAGCGCAGTGGAGCCCACCGGCGCCGGGCGGAGCGGCCGCCGGCCGTGGAGGGGAGAGGGGCTCAGGCTACGCACCCAGCAGCAGCCCGTCCATGTCAAAGATCAGGTGAGTGACCGGCCGCAGCGCGGCCCCCGAGGAGGAGGAAGCGGCCATGGCGAGGCAGAGCAGCCGGAGTGCAGCAGCAGCCGAGGCAGATGGAAGCCCAGGCGGGTCGAGCGGCCGTTTTGACAGTACCCCTGGGCGGGGCGGGCCGGGCCGGGCCGGGCCAGCGGCACCTTTGGTCTGTCTTGGTCTACTTCTTAAGCAAAGTCCATTTCTCGGGGCATCTTGGGGAACAGTGCTTCTTGCCCAGAGAGATTGTGGAGTGTCCCTCTCTGGAATTGTTAAAGGAGTGTCTGGATGCAGTTCTCTGCAGTGTGCTCTCTGGGATAACCCAATTTAAGTAGGGAGGTTGGACCAGAGGACCCACGGTGGTCCCTTCCAACCAAACCTATGTTGTGATTCTTAAATCCCGTTTGGTGCTGCCTGCGGGAAAGACAGAAGAGTTGCTCTCAAGTTGATGCGTTAGACAGTGTCTCTTCTGCGTGCCTGTGTAGAGATTTTCAGGGGTATATTACCACCAGACTGTAGTTGAAACAGAAAGGTGTAAATCTGTGTAAAACTGAGCGAAGAGTAATCTAAAGAGATAAAAATCGGTGAGGAAGGAGTAAATGTATCTCTTATAGGTTGCTGAGTGCAAGCATGGTTAATTGAAGCTGGTTTGGGCTTGTGTGTTTCTTTTCTGAAACATTCAAGAAGTTCTGAAGTTCAAGCAACATGACTGTTCTTCAGTTGAAGCAAAATTTTCCTGCATGGACACATTAGCTGATTTTTACTGGGCAGTTGGGAGGGAAAGAGGGCAATTACCTCATCAGTGTTCCCTTTTTTATTTTTTCATGCAGGTAACTCTCCACTGGGCATCAAGATCATTGAAGCACCAGTTGCAGAGGCAGACATAAGACCTGTATCAGGCTCCCAAGGTGACATACTGGCTTGAAGATGTGTACTGCTGTGCGGTTCTGTGTGAGGGCAGTGGTTAGTTGCAGCTTCACGTAGGGGAAGTCTTGTCTCATTTGTAAGTAGGCATTGCAGCAATTCTTTTTTCCTAACAGTGCCTTCATTTGAATTGGCAATGCTTTACCATTTTAGCAAATTAATGGGGGCTTTTAAAGCTTTAACTGTAGGTGTCACATAGCTGTATTTGAATTTAATTTAACCTTGGTAAGCATCTTGCCTACCCCCAAAACCTGTCCCTTGCCAGTACACTCATCCTACATTTGTGTGAAATGTAGACACAGAATTCTCCTCACACCTTCTCCTGTTTGGGAAATAAGAAGACTAATAAAACATCCTTGGCCTTTACTTGTACCTTTTGAATAATAAAACTTGATTTTCAAACAAAGTTTTTTGAGTTTTGGGTTGGTTTTCTCTTTTTCATCTCGTCTCATTTTGTAATGATAATGCTGCTTAGGCCCTATCTGTAGGCTAGGAAAAGGATTGTGTGCCATACCTTCAATGTCTTTTAAAAATTCCATGTGTAGTCATGAAATTGGTTCCTGTGTAGATTTAAGAAGATGGCTCCTGGGCTTTCAGATTTTTTTTTTGTAACCTTACAATGTATGAGTATTAAAAATGCTCACAGCTGTTTTGTTTCTGCAATAAACACTGTGCAACAAGTCGATATTCCAGTTTTGTTTCCAGCAAATATTTATAGTTTGTTTTTTAGCATACTTAGATAGGAGCATAACTAGAATCAATAGAGGTAAAATCCTAATTACAGGATGTCAGAAAAAGTGTTAAACTCTTAAAAGGAATTTAAAAAATAGTAAATTTCAGTACTTATAATGGTATTGTTGTGTTGTCCTAAGAAAGAATGTGATTCTGCTGTAAGAGTATGCACTTGTGACAAATATTTAAAGAGGATGGGTAATGATGTTGTAGGAYAGTGGTACATGAGGTAGATTTATCAACTTTCTAATTCGCAAATATTCTAAAAAGGTCGTTTTTAATTGTATATATGGTGGCAGAGTACAACCTTTGTTACTCAATGGATGTAGCTTTTCCTTGTTACCTTGATTTATTGTTCTAATTAGAAAAAAGTATTTGATCACAACTTCCATTGCTTCTAGCCTCCTAAAAAGGGGAGGAAATTACTGGTTTTAGCATGTAAATTCCCAGTTCATCTGAGAAAACAAGGGTTTTGCAAAACTTTGGAATATTTAAAGTGAAAATAAGTTGCAGGTAATCTATATGAAAGTAGACCACAAAATTAGAGTGTGATACTGAAGCTGAAAATTTTTGGGGTTAAATGGTCTGGGTTACAAATCTAGTGGTACACATTTCAAGACTCACATTGCTGACAGGCTGATGACCTCAATTTTCTTTGCTTTGCTCTGGGTCATCAGTGATAATCAGTGTGATGTTTGCTTACTTGATTCTTCAAAGCTGAGTTTAAACATAGGAAAATCTTCCCAAGATGGACAGCTGTTTAGGTTTATTTTGCATGACTAAGACTTTTTACTAACAGAATGAAATTAGGTARAAGTCCAAACAACTTTTAATTCATGGTGGAGCATAGTTTTCTAGATACATAAGTAAGAGAATGTGCTAATCTTAAGGTTTTTTTGAGCTGTCTTAAATATCTATCTCATGACTTGCCAGTAGTATTTGGTTTTATTGTTGGGTTGTTTTTATTTTCTTGGAAGGGAATGAAAATTTGATACTGAGAATTGTGCAATTGATTTTTTGTTTGCTACTATTTTTTCATTAATTATTGGAAGCTGGCTTTGAGTTATGAGGACTTCAATAACTTTACAGTTGTGGGAAGCATATTGTAGTTGAGGTACAGTAACTATGAACACCAATAATTAATTATATTTCTACAAACCTCATGTGTACCTATTGAGATTGTGCTTGAAGCATGGATTCACTTAGCTGGATTTTATGCCTTTTATAGAATCATCATGCACTATGTGTTTCACCCAGAAATGACTGGCTTTATTTTTCTTTTTCTGCAGGCACCTTGACAAAGAGGATAAACAGATTATAATCCATTTTGGTTTGCATATTAAAAAAGAATCGAAAGACTTGAATAAATACAGTAATTTAAAAGCTTTCATAATGATTTACATAAACAACTGTTAAACCCACTATTAGTAACAAATCACTTGGAATGACTTAGAATTAAATGTAAATTCAGGTATCAGCTAAGATTCTCAACAGTTGCTATAGTTAAGCCTATAARCCTTCAGAAAATGAAACCCCTCTCAGTGCTGGATGTCGCCAATTATGAGTCTTTCACCTTAAAATTATGAATTAGGTGAATTGGATTGTTTCAGTTCATGTCTTTATTGCTGCAAAATGGAAGATGACCATATGTCATAAAGCAATTAAATACTATCATGCAACTCCTGGTCTAGGTCATGCTTTATTGATTACATAAGTGAAAAGGGTATATATGCTCTTTTAATCAATCACGTGTCTTCCCTCAGCCAAGCAAGCAGGGATATGAGAACCATCTGTTATCTAGATTTTGGTATTGATCACGAGTTACAAGTGTGCTAGTTACAAAGGCAAGGAACATGATGTATTATGCTGCAGGAGAATGAAGACATGTGTTTCTCACATGTGTTTATCTCAGTAAATTTAGATGAGGTACTATAAAAAGATTCTTAAGAAGCAATGAGAGGTGAAATTCTGAAAGCTAACCAATCACACAAGAGGGAACAAGGGAGTAATGCTTTGATATTATAGATATCAATTGTGGTATTTATTGATGGGATTGTACAACAAAGTTTACAACAAAGAGCAAAGTTTTTCAAACTGGGAAAGGAAGCCTTAATATCATGCTTTAAGGCTATTTTTGCTTCTGTTACGGTCACTCAGAGCCATTTGCTCTCCTTTATGGATTGAGACTTAGCTTTTAGACATACTTTTTGGTCTTCTAATAAAATATTGGCTGCACACAGGCAAAGTGTTCAGGTGATTAGCAGTGTCATTGTAATGAAAATCCTGAAGTGCCTAATGTCTGGGACCTGCTTAGCTTTAAACTATCAGAAAGATGAGGACAGAAGAGATTGCACCCCCAGATAAGATATGAAGTGTTGTATCCTGCTTTTCATTTCCTGTGTTATGGGTTTGCTGTGTAACTTTCATTTATTTATCTAACTTCCCATTGCTATAGAAACGTAAAATATTTGTTGTTAGCTTGGCTTTATTTCCTGTCTGCGTGTGGATTTAATTGCTTTTTTGTTCATTTTACTAGAGTTTGATTGTTACAGGTTGTAGGAAAAAAAWTGTATTTATACTGTCATGTGGAATGTGCATTTTGTGAACCTTTCTGAGAAAGTCATCTATCATTTGGTTGCTGGCAGTAAAGGTGAAACTGAATGCAGTCACCCTTCCTGTTGTCCCTTTCAGTCTTAGGTTCCTAAGCTCAACCTTTTCAAAGGCTGTGGTAATTAGATCTTCAGATGGGGAAGAGAGAGAAGGAGTTGTGATTCTCAGGGTCACAAGGTTTCTAAGCCACTGATCTGTAATGTTGCTCCATGTTCAGGTTTTATATGCATGTTCCTTATTTGGGATGCARCAAGCTGGGGAGTTGAATCTCCAGAGCTCAGATATTCTGCCTGCTCTCTCGCTTAAAAGTTTATTTCTATCCAGAAGAATTGAGTAGAAATAAATGAACTGGCTGACTCTTAGCCCAGAATATCTGCGTGATCAGGGAACACGTACTGACAGCCTGGGGAGTGCAGGGAGACAGCTGGAGACCAGCTATACAGTGCTGTGACCTTTCTTTKTTTCTTTGCATTGATTGTGATGGTCTCAGCTTCTAGAACTATCTAGGCAGAAAAGCAATAGTACGGTGCTGATAGATCTGAAGTAACAACTCTGATTGGGAATCAGAAATGGTGGGRAGAGGAGAAGGGGCAATGCCAGGCAGAGTTAGCCAGCTTCTTGAGTCCCCATTGCAGCAGAGTTGTATCAGACATCCAGGCTGTTCCTTACTATGGGAGTCGGGACTTACCCTTGGCTGCCAGATTTAGTGTGCCTCCCCACCAAGTCATAATTCAATTTTCTTAATTCTCTTGCTCCAGAAGCTACTGCCCTGTTCTCCTTCTCGCATGTACAGGCAGGCTAATATACTGGTAGTATACCTCAGAACATGCTCTTGTGCACAGACAATGGTAAATACTCTCTGTGACCACTGCCGTGTAAGGCACTGATTAATTTTTGGGTGAGAAAATAGTCCCATCCCTGGGCTGTCCACTTACTTAAAGTTCAGCTTATGTTTACCTACCTTAAGGAATTAGGTTCAGTGTATTGTAACAAAACAGATGAGGAAATGATATAGCTTTATTTCTTTTTTTAGACATTCAATTGAAATGATCTTTGTAGAAGACCAGTAACAGACACTTGTTTTCATAAAACTATTATAAAACAAGGAACATCAGTTGTAAATATTGGTTACATTTAGGATACAGTTAGATATTCGGGATACCTCAAATGCAATGAAGTTTAAGTGCTGTCAAGTCAATCAACTCTGACTTTTTTCCCTAAGACAGCCAGCTCCACTTAAACAGGTAATCTCAAGCATTTCACCTTGAGTTCTGTAAGGTGAATGATTGCTTACACTGACACTGCAGGTTTGAAAGAGTCCTAGATTTCCATTTCATGTACTTACATATAGGTAAGACCACCAAAGACATTCAACATCTAGATGAATTATTTGCAATGGAGCTGTAGAGGCTAAAAATATCTKTCCAGACATTATGCCTAAAATTTTCTGAATCTTTCAGTGAATCTTCTGCTCTGCTAGGATATCCTGTGTTTTTCCTCTACTGTTTTTTTTTTTTTTTTACAAATTTCATTTCTTTAACTTCTTGTCGTAAGTTATGCTTTCAGAAGCTTTTAGCATTTTGATTGCTCTTCAGCATTTTTGGTCTTCTTTATCCTTAGAGAACTCTAGCATGTGGGTACATTTATTGTAGCTGTGGGGTTGATAAATGACAAACAGGTCATTTTTTGCTATTAGACTGCATTCTTAGTCCCGGATAGATCAACACCTTTGAATTAACATGAGCTGTAYTACTGTCTTTGCCATAGTTTGGTTTTTACTGCTGATTAGTCAGGTTGTTCCCCATGTTACCAAGCCAACAGCTCAAAATTTTGTTGTTATTTGTGCAATTTGAATTTTCTTTATGGTKCGCTTCTGTATGTAGTTTCACTAATTAAGAGGAGTCAGTATCATACTTCAGTGAATGAGATCAGGGACAATATCTCTAGTCCATTAAGAGCCTATTACTTCTTCATACAGTTCACAATCTCTTTGCATTTTTAAGTATGAAAAACTACTATCTTGCAAACCTAATGAGGCAGGAATCTGTGCTACAGAATGAATTGTTGTATCCATGTTTCAGAAATGTTGTATGTGTCATTTGGAGTGGTGGCTGCTACAAGCAGAAGGGAATAAGTATTATATTAATGACTATGTTTGACAGCCTGGCTCCATAATCTGTTTTTCACAGACTTTTCCTTTTTATGCGAATAATTACGCTCTCATTGGAAAAATTAGACTTAATGCAATTTTCCAAAAGCTATTAACAAGATTTTTAATATTAAGATGGCTATATATATAACCTAATGTGCCAAAAGKAAACTTGTGTTGTGGTCATGAAATGGGGCATGCTTGGGGTGTCATGTGGAGTTGCACAGCATGTAGGAAAGGCTTCAGGGGGTATAGAGCTTCACTCAGGATGTGGCATTCTTGTCACTTAGGGTGATGTTTGTTCCAATACTTCCTGAAGTTGGTGGAAATAAAGTAAAACCTTGCCTAATTTCAATTTTTGAGTGTTTGGATAATTGTTGATTCTTGAAAGACCTGACAAAATGTGGACTTGAATACCCATATGCTTTTTCTGAGTTCATCACATCCAGGAAATAAAATAAACTATCTTGTAGATCAAATGAAAAATATTTTTCCTACCTGTTAAAGCCCATTTTCTTTAAAAATCCTCTTCCATTTATGACTCATGGTAGCTTAAACCAGTATTATTTGATAGTCAGGAACTATGGTTATAGCAACTACAAAACCTGAATCCTTATTCTTACATGGCCTAGCCAACACATTCTTCCAGCTCAACTCCCATATGTAAGTCTTAACAAAAACAATCACAACCATTAAAAAAACCTTTAGACCAAAACCTTTAAACAGTGTCAAAGAGTTCTATGTATAAAAGCCTTTGGGACTTTGTCAGAACTGTATAAAGTCCTCTGCAATACACAGATTTCACAAGTTCATGTAATGATTTTCTAATAAGATAGCTACATGACTACAGAATTTTCAGAGGGAAACTTGCCACTGGTTTTTTAGACTAAGTTGAAGAATGAAGTTTAAGCATCTTTTTTCACTGAAGATTAGTTAAGGTTCTCTAGAATCCAATAATGCGATTTGTAAAATTTCCCTAGAACACAAAAYTCTGGGTAAGTGTCTTTCACAAATATCCTTTGAAATTTTCTATATTCCCTGGGTTTCACTATGATAAGAGAAGGTAACAAATACCCTTAGTTTCATATTAGCTCTGCTGCTGGTAGTAAAATACAAGTTTTTATTAGCAGRTTTACATGGAAGCAGAAGCATTTACATCCAGGCAGGCTAAGACAGTAGTGTATCATGTTTTGTTTTTAGCAAGACATTGTACTGTMCATGGTAGATGAGCATTTAGTGGTGTGGTCAAGCTGGATCCTAAACTTCTAAAACTTTTCCAGAGGTATTTTTATGAACTGAAACAAAGKGTCTGCCTTGCTGCAGCTCTGCTTTACCACGAAATTCCAGTAAATTTAGTCATGCATCCTTCTTCCACCTTTTCATCCCAAACACTAATTAAAAGCATAATGTCCTTTCAATTAATTGAACTCTTTTATATATGTGAACATCCTTAAATAAATTGGTAGATACTGACTCCCATTTGCGACCAGAAGTCCAAAGTACCTTAAAAAAATGTTTCTAATATATTGTGAAGAAAGAAAAAAAAAAAAAAAAAAAAAAAAAAAGGACTCTGTGTTCATATCTGACTCGGTGTTCATATCCATGTGGAAAAAGAAACCCAAACCACAAAAACACCTGTTGGCCAAAATGAGTAATATAATCCATTAAAGTAACATAGATGATTGGAGAATACATTACTGGCTAATGTAGYACTCTATTTGCCATGGTTAAATTCAGCCTCCCTGTTGGCATTTCAGTTTTTGTTCTTCCTCATCTTTGAAGTAAGCAAATAATTGTCATTTCAGCACCCCTTAGTGATGTTTGATTAAACATGGAAAAGAAACCCAAACAAACAAACCCCCTCTATTCAGTCTTCATTCAGTACTCAAATTTGGATATGAGAGGTTGTTTATTTTTTCACTCATTAACTGTAATTTTTGCATACTGTTATGGTTAGAATCAGTAGGTCTTTATGCATTACATTTTGATTTTCCATATCAAATGCCTTGAATTGTCATGCTAATTAGCACAGACAAATTTGCTTTTCATTCATTTTATCTAGATTTTGTTATAAAAATCCTTGTTTTATCATTTTCTTCTAATTTATGTAATCACAAAGTTCTGAATTAAAAACTTCACTGTAAAGAAGTAGTTATTATTAAGTATTTAAGAGTTGCAGTGTATGTATGCAAGAAATGGTGTTTTGCCAGGGAATGTTGCTTCTCATCTGTTGTATCTCTAGTACTGCTTCTTTAGTCCATATACAGGAGTATTTTTAGTACCTTCTAAAATATTATTCATCTAAAAATATCATTAATCAAAGGATTAAAAGGTAATTGGCCTTTATTTTAGAGAGATTGACAAGATTTTTAAAAATTGTCTTTATATTCACTTGTTAAAGCTTTGAATAAATGCAAGAAAATACCTCAGTTTTTCAAAGGTTTAAGGAAGGGCTAGCATTTCCTATCGATATTCCTCTATCAAGATAGAGGAAAGTTGTTAATTTAAGTCTTCCAAAGTTTTAAAGTAGAATGTTATTTTAAAATAGAGGAAACATGCAGAAGAAAGCTCAGGACAAGCTGTACTGGTTCCCTAAATCACAGAAAAATGTAATTTAGACCTTGCATTTAGGCAGCTGTTCAAAAATCTTGGTTCAATTTGATTTCTCACAGTCATTTTGAGCTCTTAGGTTCTGCCTGTAAGAAAAGTAAAATTTCATACTTGGGTTGTAGGGCTTGGATTTCGTTAAATTTCATCAGCAGTGGTTGTCACACATCTTTGGATATCCATCTTTYCTGATCAAATTTCCTTGTGACAAATAACATAAATTGGGGTGAGGAGGACAATAGGTGAGAAGGAAGGTAATATGTCAACTAGCCAGGASTTTTTTTGAAGTTTAGTGAATGATTTTTCATGTTGGGGTCCTTGGGCTTTCTGGAAGCAGTCATCTTCTGGGAGCACATATACTTTCTAAGACAATGCACATTAAAGAAACCAGGATGGGCTATAGTGTATGGTATTTATAAAAAGAGRATCTCAAAATATTCTGTGCCTCCAATGGAAAAGTTTGAAAAACACTGATCTGAAACTGTATTTTAAAAGGTCTTCAGTGCACTTCGTCCAAAGTTGCTGTGTAGATATTCTGTAGGAATGCTTCCCATGTGTACAGAAGGCAGAAATGTTCTCGAAATTCTGGCTCAGCCCTTGTTTTCCAAAAATACAGTGCAAATTCACAAAAATGTCTAACAGGAGATCTTCAGTAACAAACTAAAACAAGCATCTTGGTTAGGTGTATCTATAAATCCATTATGAGAACGTGCTGAGATTGTTCCGTACTAGTGAAACAGTGTCTTATCAAGAAATCCTGTCAGTCTTGTATAAATTATCTTTTTCACAATTGTCCTTCTTTCCCTCCACCCTTCTGTTTCACTTCACATGGCTGGACTTTGTACCTATGTACTGATAAGTGCGCAGCCATCTTGTTTGCATAAGAGAGGCAAAACCTGAAACAATTCCGTGCTGCAAGGTAAAACACTCCTTCTGCCCCAAAGTTTGTCATTTATATATGGTTTAAATGTAAACATTGGGGTAATATGTAGTTGGAGTTCATATTCTTTCACAGCTCAGAGAAATTCTTCATGGCAGGAAGTTAGCAATTATGAGAAATAAGAACATGCTCAGTGTTGTCTTTCCTGCATTAAGTTAATACAATGTATTTTTTACAATGAAAAGGAGATGGCTGAAACCATACACTCACGTCTATAAGATACTATCAAATATAGTGGCCGATTATTTTGTAACAGAGTGCACTTTGTTGTCAGGTATTGCAATGGAGTAGGACATTCCCTGCCTTGAACAGATTAAAAGGAGTATAAGCATTACTTGAATTGTGAAAGCATTTTGAAGAAACTAGAAAGCAGTCAGTGTCTTTATGAACTAGAGGATTTTCTAGCTGTGTCACAGCAGTTTTTTTCTTAGCACTTAAGCTCTAGTTGTTTAAAAAGTAATGTTAAAACTGTATGTAATTTTGATTATGGAGTATGTTTCAAGGATCAAATGGAAATGAATTGTTAAATAGTTTTGGAGGGGGGTAGATTCTGAAATAAGCTTGTAGTTTTGAAGTGACTGGTTCATGTGAAGTGTATGTAATCTGAAAAAGTCCATTCAGTTCAAAGGTGGAAGCCTGGAAGGCTTGACTGTAACTTTTAATGGGATATTGAATAAATCTAATATTTTACTTTGTAGCCTCATACACATTTAGCTTGCAAACTGGGAGTAAACACAGCTACTGAGGGGAGAATATCTGTAAGAGGAATCTCTGAGATAAAGGAGAACGGCAAAGAGTAATAGAGAAAGGGAAAAGGTAAGGAAAAAAATCATCACTTCTGGATTGGTTGTGTCTGCCAAGCTTAAGCAAAAAAATCGCATATGAGCAACCGTACTGAGACAAGAAGAAGGAAGATGAAAGAGAAGCCTATATAACCCTAACAAGTGTTGGAACAGAATCTGACCATGCATATCGCTTGCTATGCGGTTTTGTAATGACTCTTTAATAATATGTATTCCATACATCCTGTTTTCTCACAAACACGTATTTTGCTTTTGCCCCTAGGATGCTCTGTAGGTGGATTTTATTAAGACCTGTATTTAAGCTCCATGAATCCAGCAGCGGAGGCTGCGCTAACACAGGGGAGCCCCAGTCGCCAGTAGGGAGCACTGTGTGCTGCTGGCCCATTCAGGAGCCTGTGTTGAGGGAAGTCATGGAGGAGGCRGGCAGCGAGGCACAGCAGCATTGAGAGCAGTGGCTGGTGCTAGAGAGGCAGTGACAATAGCAGCACCTGGGCAAGCAGAGTTGGAGGAGTCGAGCCACTACATACAACAGGTATTTAGCTACAGTTTACATCCAATGGCACATGGATACGGGATTCTTGAGTAAGAAGGGGTTTGAAATAGGGTAGGGCATGGTTTAGAAAGACTAGGATTGCAGAAGAGTTTGTGGGGTGGCTTCTTGATTGTATGAGTGGAAGTTTGGGGATGAGGAGGAATGAAATAAAAGTTTAGGTGAGAAATKTAGTTGAGAGGATGACTACAGGACAACTGAGATGGCTTTTTAAAAAGTGCTTAAGAAGAATTGTGGCTGTGGCACTCCAGGCTTTGAACACACAAATTAGAACAGTTTTTGGTATGTGATGATACTGAKTTTGGATTTTTTTTGCATCCTGGAAAAATGTTTCAAATTTGGTGCAAAAATGGCCTCTTGTTTTTGTCTATTATGCTAAAGAATCAGTTGACTAGCCATACTCATAAGGAAATCTTAGGGTACACAGCTCAAACAGATCTGTTTTCCCCTGTTATTGTTTATATTCTGCACTGCTGACAGAACTGACTATTATGATGAAGAAAATTAAAAGCTATTGACATGGGTTAGTCACTTASAAGAGTAACTCTTAGCATTACATCTCAAAATCCTATATTATTATAATGACAACTGGGTTTGTTCTCTGGTATAGCAGTTGTCTAATAATAGCAGTGAAGTATTGTCCTGAAAAAAGGCATTTTGGACAGAGGAATTGATAGGGTCTTTCTCAYTGATGAACAAAATCCATCCTTTAAAAACAGAAGGTTGTCTTGTACCTAAAGGCACAAAGCAAAGGAAAACAAACATATTTTCTTAAAAACTTATTTAAAAACATTATCATGCAATTGGAAAAGCACGTTATTTGCTTCAGAAATACTGGCAGCATGCTCCAGACCAAGCCAAAAGATAATGAGACCCCTGGAGCTATTACTGAGAAACTTCAAAATGTTAATGGAAAAGCTWATGCTGGTGTACTACAAGCTAAGGTGTGCCAGAAGAAAATAGAAAAATGCCTTTTCTGAATACCTTTTAGTTTATTTATGATCTTAAAATGCCTTACAAACTAAGGTAAACATGAAAAAATGGCTATAGTTTTGAGCTACTGGTAATTTTCATTTTGTCATGTTGGGATTTTGTCTCAGCTCCTATATGCAAAAAAAATGCTGTTTTAACAGCAAGAATTTACAAGTTTCATAGAGTTCCTATGTAAGCAAGGAGTAAAGAACTAGAGAAAAAGAAGGGGAGGAAGGAAGGGAAGGAGCAAGAGTTTTCTACTTACACAGGGCAGAACAAACCCAGATGCCTCTGGCTTAAATTGCTGTTTTTCCTGTATTGCTGTAATACAGTATTTACATTTCTACACTGTTTATTCGGGTATTTTTATTTGTTTGTGTATCTCKAAGGATCCACTTATCCTCTTCTTGTATTGTAGTTTTATATTATATAATTATAATTATTATTGTAGTTGTATATATTTTTAGGCATAGAATTATTTGCTGGTTCAGGTATCTTTTATTTGAAGATCTTAATTTTAATTTTTTCTTAATCTTATGATGTTTAAAGTCTATCCCTCAATAATTTATCAAGCTAAATATAGTCACAATTTTTTTTTTTTATTGATGGGAAAGTCAGGGTATTTTTGTAGGATTATTGAAATTAGTCAATGATTAAATCTTTGGAATTGGAATACTGACTTGGTTAATGTGTATATATCTTGTTTTGTAAATGTCTTTGCCTTTTGTCTGCCACATTTTTAGCAGGCTCTTGATCTATGTAGTTGCAATCAGACAGCTATATAGCCACTCTGCAGCCCATCATCTTTCTTTTCGTGATTGTATACAGTTTCTTTCTAGGGCAAATATTTTCCTGGTTTGTAAGACCTCCTAATTTMATGAACCTTACATATTGTTTTCAATTCGGTTTTTGTAATGATTGTATTTTATTTTTAAGCTGTTTCATGCTTTTATTGTTTAATGAATAATGCTAGTGAAGTATCTCTTCATTAAGGGTGGTTAGAAAATTACTTACCATCTTACTCCCCCCTCCCCCCTATCTGAAGCTCTTTTTTCATTATGTTATTTGGGGGGAAAATAGAAATGGTGAATGGATAAAGCTATTTAATTTTGCATTAGGTGCTAAAAATTGTGTAATTTTAGAGTTAATCGTTTAACTCAAGTCAAAAAAAAATATCTCCTAGCCCAAAAGAACAAAAAAGAGTGATTTTCATCTTGTAAGTGCTAAACAGACTATTTTTCATGTTTAAAAGTAAGGGAGAACAACTTCATTTTTAAATTGCCTCATTTGAAAAAAAAAAAACACTTTGTGTTGGTTTAATGTGCTTTTTTTTTTTTCCTGCTAGAAATATTTTTGTCAAAAAAATTCCAAACTATTTCATTCAAAATCGTTTCTAGAATGAGGACAACATTCCATAAATATTAGTTGTAGGACAAAAGGAACATAAACCAGATTTTCTGGTTTTATAAACTGTAGGGAAGGAGCTTMGTCTTTAATAAGCCACTACTTGTCTATTTTAAATTTATCTTACCCATGCAAATTAAGAGGAAGGCGAAGCTGTTTGTTTATGTACTGTGAGCCTCCTGCTTATAGCAGCGACAGCATAAAGTCAGTTGGTCTCAAGTTATTTTTTGCTTAATAAGCTTTGCCATTTCTCTCCCTGGTAAAAAGTTCCCTTTTAGATCAAGCTGGATTTAATAACAGCAAAAAAATTTTGGCTCCTGGTAATCAATGAAAGTCATTTGCTATTGGATCCATTTATTCCTTTTCATTTCAAATGTGGTGGGTTGACCCTGGCTAACAGCCAAGAACTCACTCAGCTGCTCACTCCCTTCCTTCCCCAGGGATATGGGGAAAAATTASTAGGAATGCTAGTGAGAAAACTGGTGGTGAAATAAAGACAGGAGAATCCCTGTCATAGGCAAAACCACTTGCCTATAACAAGGCATATGTTATCTTGAATACAAGATAATATATTGATAGGTAGCATAAATATTTAAYTGTTTGGAATATTGGGAAACAAAACAAAGCCAAAAAAAGAACAAACATTTAATCTTACAGGAGAAACAGTTTTCCTCCCCCTCTCCCAGGTTCAGCTTCAGATTCTTCTCTTTTACTTTCCTAGCCTCCACATCTTCACCCCAGATGTCTCCTCCTGCTGTGTCACTGCTGCAGGTTGTGCACAGTCCCTTCAGGGAGGCACTGGGTGGCACACAAGGCTGTAGTCAGTGCTTGGCTGTTTCCCCATGCCACTCCTTGTTTCTCCACRGACCACAGCGCCTTTGGCCACATTCCTGATCCAGTATGGGACACTCCCTACTGCTCTGGCCTTTTTGTTCTTTCCTCTTCTTCCTCCTCTCCCACGTCTCCTCACAGCCCTCTCTCTCTGTTCCTCCCCCCACGTATTTTTGCCCTTTCTAAGATATGTTTCCCTAAGGGCTCAGTGATCAGCCGAGGGTCCATTGCAGAGCTGGCTGGAATTGTGTTCAGTGCAGAGCAGCTCCTGGTCTGTCCTCATAGAGGCATCCCCTGGAGTGCCCCATCACTGTCAAAACAACCTACCTCTTCCTCTACCTCTTATGTGATAGGACAAACATATGCATCACTGTTCCRTGATTAGAATGAATGAATTTCCCATGGTGTGATGGGGATCAGGAGAACATGTAAGAAACTTGTACATTTAGGTGGTGTCATGACCATAATGTTCGCTGTCCATGTGACTTGCTGAACAGTGCCTGTGGACAGTAACAGATTTTTCTTAGCCACATATCAGGAACTGAAGTGTTTTTTCTTCAGTGACAAGGACCTCATGAAGGAAAGTAACAGGATCTAGTGATCACTGGTGAGATACAGGCTGTTTTGGTTGCCTTGTGTGTGCWGCTCTTAGGAAAGTAGGCAGAGAGTGGATGGGCTGAGCTCACAATCTCAGAGGCTGGTCTCTGACAAGAGCTTCTTGATGTATCATCCTGCTTGAATAAATTCTGCTCTTACAGAACTATGTCAAAATAAAGTTTATTTTTCCAGTCAGATTTGTGACTGTAACCTAAACACATATTGGCTATAGCTGACTTCAGTTAGAGAATTACCAATATTCCTATAAAATAATCATTGCTGTTGGATCGATCACTCTTGTCTCTCTTGTTTTACAGTAATGAAAGAATAAAATATTTAGGATGGAATATTCATAATATTGCTATACAGTCTGGAAAGGAAAAATACCTAAATGAATCCCTTGGAGGATAATTTCACTACTCATGAGGAATTGTCCCCAGTTCTTMGGTTTCCAGTAGGAATTACTGCTCACAGAGTACGAAATCGTTACACCAGTAAGGTTGGTAGAGCATATCATACTAATTGAAAAACTTCATGTTTGTTTATTACAAAAAAGATTGGGGTTTTTTTCATATTTCATGCTGAGAGCATACAGGCAACCCATCATCAGGGTGGAATTTATTTCATGTAACTATTATTTCTGTATAAATCTGGTCTAAACTAGGTGTTAAGGCTTTCTACTCTGTGGAAAAAGGTCRTGAGCATCCCTTATAAAATTTCTTTATACAAGTCTTAAGAAGAAACTCTTAGGATACCTGTATCTTCCTGTTAATTAAAAAGAAACCTTWGGTAATTAGCTCAGACTAAATGCCAAACTTAAAGATGAATAAATTCACATGGATTGTTTGCACCATGAGTGCCTATTTGCTGTGGACCATATAGGTACTTAAATTCTACATGGGTAAAATCACTATTAGTTGAATTTAGCCTTGTCTTAATTTTTCTATCTAGTAAAATCAGCAATATTGTGAATCCTAAAGTCTTACCATAATGGGAGTATAAATAACAATAAAACTGGTATAAAAATAATGACTCTCTGAGAACAAACTAATTCAAATGCCTTTTTTTCTTTAAATGAAGCATCATTTTGGAAATAGCATAGCATATTAGGTCATTTTGTTGATGTGTTACTTGCTAGCCTTATGTAACCAAGAAAAATTAACTGGCCATTTCCCTGCAATTTTCTCTGGTAAACCACTCTTCTAGAAATGTGATAGACAGTAGGTAGAGGAACATGGTGTTATAAAACTCAAAACTTTGATCTTGACAGACTMCAGAGGATCACATTAAGTAATTCAGGGGAGAGAGGTGGGTTTTGGTTGGGGTTGTCTGGTTTTGGGTTTTTTTCTGTTTGGTTTCATGTTTTCCTCTGATAGACATTCAAAGGCTACCATTTCAGTGAAAAGGGTTTAGAAGCTCCTTTCGGATTGATGGAAAATCAAATTCAGTGTTAAGTGGTTGGTTGTGCTACTGTCCCTTCAGTGACTTACAGCAGGGCTTAAAATACCAACCTTCAGATCTCTACACTATTCCTATGAAGGCAGTGTATTGGTGAAGTTGAGTGTTTTAGTCCAATACTACTTGTAATTGGAACTTTGGTTAATGTTTGGGTTTTTTTTAAAACACTGCAATGAATATGAATGGAAACTCAAAGGAGACYGGTTTGGCTGCAGCTAGGCAAAGGTGAAGACTTTGTAACCAGTCAGTGAGATGAAGCTGTGGTTTCTATGTTGTCCAGTTGAAATGGATGTAACCAAACCAATAATTTTATGCTTAGCAATCACAGTCTTGCAGGGTTTTACAGTCCTTACCTGCTTTCATAACTCCAAAGTGCAAAATTTTAGGCATGTAAGTTCTTCTGTGTGTCCATTTGACACTCTTGAAGAAGGCATTGTCAAAAATAGTAATTTCACTCAACATCTGTGTATATTAAAAAAAAAACCCGACTCAACATCTTTCAAACTATTAAGTGAGCTAATAGTTTGAACTATTAAGTAAGCTAAATATCATTGCTGATTTTAGCTAAGCCCTCAAAGTATGTAAGGAAGATTTATTTTAATTGTTTTGGATACTTMTATCTAGTCTCCAGGAAGTGACATGACATMGTCACTASTAGTAGTTAGTCACTCRTGATTKKTTTTWTKKTTTTTTTTTTATTTTAAAAGATTTTTTATTCTGAGGATGATGCATAACTGGCAAATAAGATTACTACCTGTTTTATCTTGAGGATCTTTCCTATGTTGCTGACCAGAGCCTATAACTAAAATCAACTTTTTAATGAGCATTTGGCTAATGGAGAATATTGTGAAACAGTAGCAGGATAAAAATATATGTGCTCTAACACGTGTMTCTAATTATATAGGATTTTTATTACAAATAAAATAATGGCATTATATCCCAAAAGATTATTTTTGACTCCATCCAGGTTATAATTTGCTACCAGAAAGAATGTATATTATTTATTAGTACTGCTTTCAAGTGATTTAGTTGAAACAAAAGTAGAAAATTCTTAAGAGACCATTTAAAAAATATACCTGAACTAAACTTAGATCTGAAAGGGGTTCTGTGGCCTCATCTCTATTGAAGTAAGATTCAATAATTATTTGCATTTAAGAAACATGAATATTTGTTTGAATGTTTTTCCCAGCTTATATTAACTGAAATTTCWTTCTTGCAATCAGACAACTTCAAGTCAATTAGATACAGATTTTCATATGCGTATATAGGTAAGATACATACCGAAATATAATGAAAAGTTTYAGAAAAGCAGTTATATTACATCAAAGATTCAACAGATATTACYGACATGTAAGAGAGGAATTACTTGAGAGAATTTAGCAAATCTTAAACTGATACCAGAAAATAATCAATTATATGTAATATTATTCTGCTGTTTCTTAAAATTCAAAAGCTTACTCCTTTTTTTGTTTGTTTCTCACTAAGCTGAAGAATTTTCTCTGCAGAATCTTATGGAGGGCAGGGTTTTCTCTAGTTGTTTACATTGTGTTTTTTTTATAATGAGAGAAATTTTTGGAGTTCAAGCATTCAGTTAAGCAAGGTAATTTTTTTTTCTTTTTCTACATTCTGCTTAAGGATAACACAGCATTTTTAWTGAGGTCARTATCTTTAAATGTTGCTTATTTCAYCAGAAAATACTGCACCTTCAAGGATAAAGTATATTAAGCATTTTCTCAAAGGGTTTTGTTACATTAAAAGAGTAGTTTACAGATRAATTGCTTAATCAAAGTTAATAAAAATGCTGAGATTATTCAGTTGGGAAGAGATGTTTGAAAGACTTTCATTTAATTGTTCTTATAATGATACATATGTCTGAAGTAGTCAGCTGATTATCYGGCACACAGCTGGATAAGCACATCATGTGATCGGTGAGCAGCTGGCTCATGGTCAGGTGCAAAGCGTTACAAGAATGGGGTGACATAAGTCCAATGACCTGTCACTAGCAGAGTTCCACTGGGCCCCATCTTAGGCCCAGAAAAGGGACTTAAGGTTCCTGGTTGATGGCAAGTTGAGCAAGAGTCAGCAGTGCCCTGGCAGCCAGGAGGGCCAACCCTGTCCTGGGGGGCATCAGGCACAGCATGAACAGCTGGGCCAGGGAGGGGATTGTCCTGCTCTGCTCTGCACTGGGGCAGCCTCACCTCCAGTGCTGGGGTCGTTTTGGGTACCACAGTGTAAGGAAGACATTCAGCTGTTACGGAGTCTCCAAAGGAGGGCAACCAARATGGTGAAAATCCTTGAGGGGAAGCCATATGAAGAGCGGCTGAGGTCACTTGGTGTGTTCATCCTAGTGAAGGATGAGAAGGGGAAACTGAGGGGGAACTTCACTGCAGTTACAACTTCCTTGTAAGGGAAGAGGAGGGGCAGGCACTGGTCTCTCTGTGGTAATCGGTGACAGAACTCAAGAGAACGACCTGAAGCTGTGTCAGGGGAGGGTTGTGTTTGATAATAGAAAACGTTCTTCACCAAGAGGTTGGTTGGGCACTGGAACAGGCTCCCCAAGGAAGTGATGACAGCATCAAGCCTGACAGAGTTCAGTAAGTGTTTGGATAATACTCTTGGACTCTTGGGCATGGTCTGTGCAGGGCCAGGAGRTGGAATTTGATGATCTTTGTAGGTCCCCAACTTAATTCTATGTAGGTCCCCATTCTGTAATTCTATGACAACCATATCTTGAGTCAGTTACCCTGATTGAAAAAAAAAAAAAAAGACAACTCTTTGACCAGCATTTTTTAAATGAAGAATATTAAAACTTAAAAGAAGTGTTTGGTGAAATAGTGGGTTGTATCTGTTTGGGGCTTTCCTTTTGTTCATTTGTTCTTACATATTTATACTTTGGGTTTTTTTAAATGCTAATAGAAAATATGTATTAGAATCCAAAAAATACAATTTGGAGATRTGTAGAACAAGTAGGACCTGTGTATATGCCCCCACATACATGTGTATATGTGCATATTGACAGATCTGTGTGTGTATGTCTGCATGTCTTAGGTTCCTATACAGAGACTATTGTCGGCTGAAAAAGGAAATAGCCACAAATTCTTATGTGGCTATTGTAGAAGATTAAGCACCTCTTGAATCTGTTCAGTTTGTCAGCCACCTTAGAAAGGAAGAAGCTACTTTTAGTTGTATTATGTCATGGGGAAAGTGAAGCAGAGGTTAAAACTTGCACTTAYGTGCCCCACATGCAAAAAAGAAGGAAAAATGTTGCCAGATGAATGTGAAACTTAAGCCTTCAAAACTGGTGCCTACTGAAGGAATATCTAAAGAGAGTTAAAGAAGTAAAAAAATAAATAGTTTAAATGCAAAAAACAAAACCTACTCAACAGTTAATTAATTAAAAATAGACTGTAACAAATTCATGAAGGTTAAAAGTTCCATGGAGGGATATTCATTACAATGTTCTCCTCTCTAAAATGCCTTTAATGCTGACTGCCAAAAGCTAAAAGGGTGAGCTAGTAAAATAATTTTTTGCTAGGTTTTAAGCATTTGAATTGGCTCTGGACAGAGAGGAAACACTGGTTAGATGGAAACATCACTGGATTTTGTGTTACCAGTTTTGTATTATGTCTACACATGCCTGTGTTTTCACCAGGAGAAATCCCAGTGTAATACAGACAGCCCTCAGCATTCTCAGAGCTTCATTCTTCTCACGTCTTTCCCTTTTAGCTCCTTTGAATTTCKTTGCTGTTGTCTGTTCCACTCAATTTCATCCACCTGATTTTTTTTGCTTTCTATGCACATCCTTTCAAGACACATGAAGAAAATCTGCTGCAGAAAGAGTACATCAGAGGAATCATAGTTGTTTGGATTATTTTTTCCCGTTTCCATGTTGATTTCACTTCAGATGAAGGCAAATAGCTCAATGTGTGAGAGTATCTACAGATACTCCTTCAGGGTAGAGAAGCATCCAAGCTGTACTGTATCAGAGACAACCTTCAATAACCCTACTTTGGCTGATTTAGAAAATGAGAAATGGARGTATCAAATGAGGCTACCTTCTGAGGGTCTTGCAAGCATCTATGCAACTCTCTACATAATGTCACCAACATATAATGTCCTCTTTTTCAACATGCTCATTGCCATTGGCCTTCAAGACCTTTGCAGTCTGAACATAAGAGTAGGAACATAAGATCTGGCAGCAGTTTGTTCCTGTCTTCTTGGGTCAATTTGTGTGCTAATTGTTCTYTTGAAATGCATGGGAAGTAAAGAAGCAAATTGCGTTTGTGTATCCTTTCAGGGAAGAAAGGTAAATGTGCACCATGATGGGGCTATACAGCTTCATTAGTATAGTTATTGATGAAGGATGAGTTAGGTGCATCCTATACAGAAATGCATTTACTCTTTTAGACTTACAGTTTCTRTATTTATTTTTCATGTCTGAAATGAAGTGGATTGCTTCCCATGGGATAAATAAGATAACAAGGTACTGCAGTGATAAGGCTGGGATCTTTAGAGGCTTCTGGCTGAAGTCTAAGCTAGAAATATAGTYACTAAAGTGTTTATAAAATGTACCTTAAGCAGTAGAAGATAGCTAACATACTTATTAATGTGTTATTGGTATGAGAACTAGCACTAAAAGAGTTAAAGCCATCTTTGCACCTATACTTTCTGACAGAACAGCAATAAAGAATTTGGGAATCAGAAATCCTAGTCTGTTTTGTTTGATCCCTACTATTTTGATYTCTTCTCACTTATGTTAGTCCCAGATCTTATCTTCCCAGGTTCTTTCCAATCAGTTATATTCATTGACTRTGATCATAACTCTTCAGCTCTTTCCTTCCAGACATTCTCAGTTCTCTCTCACCTCTGTTCCTCAGTTTTGTTCACCGTCATCCCTTCCAGTTGCTTTATTTCTCTACCATTTCTCCTCATTTCTGCCTGCAGTTCTCRTTTCAGCTGTTCTCAACTTCCATTCTTGCAATTAAAGTCAGAGTAAACTCTTCTAGTTCTGCCTATTTTGTTTCCTCTAAAATARTTTGACCCACCTCATTTCTTTGTGATCTGTCTCCCTTGATGTCTAGTCTCATTGTACCMGGTCTTTGAATTTTGACTTCTTTATCTTCTCTCTAGTTACTTTTATCTACCATAACTCATCAGTTCACAAGATTTTTATTTCTTGACCACCTATTCTCATTCCCTCTGGAAATTATTGTCTCTACCTCCTTTTTCACTCTTTCACTTACAGATTTCAACCTTAGTCCTGGTTTCTTCCACTTCTTGTCCAAGAATAATGCGGAATGCAGGTGTGACTCATGCCTCGCCCGCATTTGAAAAAGGCTGCTTGCATCCAGAAAAGATGGAAATCTTGCTAAGAGACAGAAGAGTGTCTCTGTTCTTTTTGGTGTGTATGCCTGGCACAGTCCATTACAGCCTGAAGGCACTCAGTTTCGGCCCAGGCATTGTCAGTGCAGTTTAACACAGAGATTTGACAAGTTCTGATTTAGGTAAAATAGAATTCACATCATGTGCATCTGCAAATATTCTGCTTTTACCATAAAAGCCTATAATACTATGTTGTATTTTGTACAATACATAATTTTTTGTGTTTTAGATCGGATATGGCATGAGCATTGTTTATAGAAAATTGTGATACGATATCAAATATTTTTAATTGATTTTGCTATAGACTCCGGTATTTATAATGTTTGTGAAGAGCCTTTTCTTAAACACGCCTTTCAATAATTTCATAGTGCATCTCTTCACYCTCTTTTCCATAATATTTATTCCTTTCCAGAAACTTCAGCTGGTTTTTTTCCAGTTGTTGAAGAGAAATTCAGTAATTTACTTCATTAGTGGAATTGATTAATTTTTTTTCTGCACTGAGCCTTGGAGGTTTTGGTACTAAATGATTTCAGATTCTGTTTTCCTCTAATATTTGTAGCTAGAAAAAAATAAAGCAAAACAAAACAAAAGAATCCCCACCCCAACAAACCAAACCAAACAAACCAACCAACCCAACAAAAAAAGAAACAACAACAACAAAAAAACAAAATTCAAAGTTGCCACTGAGGTGGTACCTAGTTCTTTATTTGTCTTTATTTAAAGGCTTCATCTGTGTAAAGGAGTGGAAGGAAAAAATAGCCATATACTAAACTATGCGTTTTTATTTTTAAGAAGCATGAGAGAGAAAATGTTTTAAAAAGCTTTCTCTTTTTTTCTTTCAAGAAAAGAAAAAGACAACTAAAAGTATTCAATTTTTCTTTTTTTGTTTTACTATACAAAGGCTAATAATAAGAATGAGATTAACAATCTATTTATAACATTTTCCCCCTGTTCTTACACACCAGGAAGAAGATGGGGCTCCTTTTACTTCTAATAATTTGCCAGTGTGCCATAAACAGTATCAAAACAYACAGTGTTTCAAAGCCCAATATCATTTTATTGATGGCTGATGATCTTGGTATTGGAGATCTGGGATGTTACGGCAACAGAACCTTAAGGTAGGATGATAATTTGATGGAGTCATAGCTTTAAATTTAGTTTTCAATGGGTTTTTAAAATTTGAAATGCCAGAACACTCAGAGGTTTGATTGGGTTTTTTTTATCAGTAACCAAAATTAATAACTTTTCCAGAGATTTGAATATTCAATCCTTATTTTCTTTTTTTGACCAAAAACCAATGCATTTATCCTGCTGAAATGTTGCATTATAAACATTATAATATAATGTTTATAAACAGAGGATTGAGCAACCAGCCAAATAAGGGTAGCTCTRGAGAACTAAAGTATAATCCATAATTTTCTTCTAGAGTATACATGACACAAGTACTATGAATTAAACAAAATTTGAAGCACTCATTATTTGRGACAAGCTTGTTGTTAACTAATTGGAAATAAAGAGCTGGTATTTGCCCATAATTTATCTTCATACAGTAATAAATATAATAGTTAAAACAAATGTTAATATACTTGAATAATGCATCAGTGTGCCCCGGGATGTTTCTTGCTATCAGCTTAGATGTGATGGTTGTGTAAACAGAGYAGTGATGCCTAGCCATTGTGTTTCAGTGGTGCAAAGTCCTTGGCAAAGTTACATAAAACATTCAGACTAAAAGCACTGTTCTGTCAAATGTTAAATGCTCTTGTTCCTGCTGATGTTAGTTAGAAGTAAAATCTTCTCTCAGAAAAAAATACAAGCCAAGTTGCAGCTTCTGGTTTTAAACAGAGAAAAATATATCCAACACTGATGATGGGATCACTCCCCTCACTGGCACCAGAAAGACCCCAAGATCTATATTCTCTGCTGGGAGAAGTTGGAATTAGATTTTTTGGAATATGATGAATTTTCATCTTACTGATTGTTATCAGTAGGTGACTTTACAGACAGAAAATAATTCCATTGGAAAATTAATGTTTCTGACTATTCAGACTTAGATGCTGGGAGCATTAGTGTGCCTTGAGGTCAYGGTCATTAATCTCAAGGGTCAGAGATCTATTAGAGCATGCTGTAGCAGCTGGCCAGTCTGCATTAGTAATTTTTATCTGTAGAACCAAGGACACAGGATTTCTTCCTGCAGGAACCAGTTTTAATCTGTGTGATGAACCAGGTCACACACAAGTTTCCCATACAGATATGGAAGCTAGATTGTGCCCCTGGGTCTAATTTAGCAGACATAATTATGTCAGACATGTAGATATTGTTAATACAGAGCATAACACAGAGTCATAATCATTTGAATCTCTTCTAACAGCTTATAGCACCACACAACATTATCCCTACCCCAAAAAGCTTTTGCTGGGGAGAGACAGAAGAGACACCAAGTTGGGAGTAAGGAAGCACAACCTTTCTCTAAGTCTCTCTTGCCCTCATTACTGAAGCAAAAGGGTTGTAAAATTATAATTTTGGTCAAGGAACACATTAAAAAGRGTTGCACTACTATGTGTCCAGATGTTGCAGTTTAACACTGACCATGAAGAATAAAAGAAAGTGGGGAAAAAGATTTTTTGCTGCAATGTTACATTACTTCTGTTCAGTACGGACACCTAATGTAAAAATATTTGACATGATAGTATTTGGAGTTGCAACCCCACCAAGCTTTTGATAATTTACATACAGTAAATTTTAACTGGATTTCCCTGATCGTTCTTGCCTAAGATGCCTTTTGCTTACCATGTCTGTATCCAAATAATCATCTTTGTGTACTTTTTTTCACCTGTTTGTGTTTTTYCAGAACCCCTAATATTGACAGGCTAGCAGAGGAAGGAGTGACACTTACTCAGCATATAGCAGCATCCCCACTTTGTACTCCAAGCAGGGCAGCTTTCCTGACAGGGAGGTATCCTATAAGATCAGGTAAAATCCCATCACTTTATTTATACATAAATATAATATTTTATTTACAGTGAACTGTATGCAGGGTTTTTGTCTGGCCTTTCTTGATTTGTTTACCAGGTTAAGTAATGGTAAATGATCAGTCCTTTCAGTGACTGATCAAGCTCAACAGAGTTGGTCTACATTTAAAATATTTCATATATATGGGGAAATTTCACATTTCAAAAGAGTTGACACAAAGATAAAGTTTTTTTAGTGAGTAAAAAAATTTTCTTTAAATACTGACAAAGCAATCTTGACTGTGGTTATTTAATGCCATCCATGTCCTGGACTGCATCAAGCACAGCATCACCAGCCAGGCAAGGGAGGGGATTGTCCCAAACTGCTCTGTGCTAGTGGCTCAAGTGCTGTGTGCACCAAACCTGAAAGAGTTCAAGGAGYRTTTGGACAACACTCATGGGGATGTCCTGTGCAGGGCTGGATGTTGAACTCAATSATCCCTGTAGGTCCCTTCCAACTAAGCAGATCCTGTGATTCTCTATGATTCTGTGAAATTCCTCCTCTATTCAATGACCCCAGGCTCTTCGCCTATGTTGCATTCAGGCTGCGCTGTGTTGGTGGGCAGTCCAAGTATTGAACTCCACTTGAAAGAATCAGTGGAAGAACCTAATGTAAATACTTCTCAGACATTTTTATTTCTGCTAAACCTTTTTGTTCGGACAAATTATTGGGTTTGCATTCTGGTTTTCTTTTTTTTTCTTTTTTTTTTTTTTTGCAGGGGGGGAGTTAGGGGGAAGGCAGTGCATTAAGGTACTACTGGGAAGAAGAGAGCAAAAAATCTCTCATCCATTTGAAGTGTTATTTTTGTTCCATATCTACCCATACACAGTGTTAAGTRTCCTGTGAATACCTGCATTTAATTTCTCCTACTTTTTTTTTTAAAGTACCTGATCCAAAGCCTATTTGAGTCAATGAAGATTCTAGTCTGTTTATTTTGGTGTGCTGGGACTGAGCCTCTCAGTGCTTAGCCGTGCAACTTTAACATTCCCTTAACATCATTTTTAGCAAGGATCATTATACATTAATCAGATCACTTGTTCATTAGTGATAAAACATCCTGTCCTTGCTTCTGGGAATGAAAGCAAAGCAAGACTCTGGAGCCTACTTGATACGTTCTTGCTCACTCAAATCAAGTAACAAGCTTCTGCAAAAGTGCCAGCTAATATAACTTGCTAAATTTTCCATTACATTCATCTGCAAAGGAAAATTTTATATACCTGTTACAGATATATTGCTATTAATATTTACTGTAGGTGAAGTCACAGGTCACTTTCCATTATGTTCCTTGCTCTTATTTCTGAAAAATTAGCACTTGAACTAAWTTTTTCTTCACTGATCAGCTCTCAGACATACTCAATCATTTCCATGTGGCTACAAAAATTGAACTTTGTCTTACTTAAGTTACAAAATTTCTAAATATGGATTGCTTCCAAATATCAGTGAAGAACTAGTAAAGGCTTATTATAGAAGATGCTAGAATCATGATGTGTAAAAAATGTTAGAAATATAAAACTCCTGCTGATAGGGCTGAAGAAAAAKATTCCAAAATGCAGTATTGGATGAGACACAAGTTCAGAGAAAGGTAATGATGAAAAAAAGAGAAATCATACTTTTGTACTTTTGTTCTGATAACTTAATAGAATTACACTGATTTCAGTTACAAGAGCTTGAAATATGTAAAAATAAATATAAATAAATAAAATATAGATAAATATATGACTAAAACTATCAATCAGAAGCATTGATCAGCTAAACTACCTGGGGTGAAAAACTGAAGTTTGAAGGGTAGGTTGAGCTCTCTTTAATAAACCAGTCTAACAAGTTTTTCTCATGTAGCCACAAGGGATACCTGAGGGAGAATTCTGGTTGTCTACATCAGTCATGTTACTTGGGCACTGTAATCATCCAGTTGCATAATTTAAACTTCCTGAAGATACATCTGCACAGATTTGCATAGATATTCTCTGTTCTTACTGTCTATTTTCAGTGCCAGCTCTCATCTGGAATCCTAGTAATCTAATTTTCATGAACCTGAGCTCTCAAGTTCTCCATCCTGAGAGCAATTTATAAGCTCATTTGTGTTTCTCAGACTCTTAGTCTATAGAAATGACTGTGCCTTAATTAGATGTTGTCTCATTAGCTGGTACCTGATGCTCCTTTAGTACACTCACTCTACATGCATTGGGTAGTGTGTCTTCATGCCACTGGAGCACCCCACCAATGCTGACAGCTCAAGCCACTGCATTACAGGATCAGATTCTCTCTTGCTCTTTCTGACCTCATGATATTTACTTGCCTAGCAGTAAGACTGCCCTATTCCAATACACTTCTCTCAAAAAACCTTAAAGGCTTGTAGAAAACCACATATGAGGACAGGTGAAATTCTCAAAGCAGAACTTGGGAATATCTCACTTCGACTTCRTCTTCCTTCCCTCCCTATGTACAAGATAAATAAATTATGCAAGCTCAAGTTCTTAAAATGTTATACATATTATATTGTATTTTATATATGTTTTTAATATATATATTTTTATACCTTGGAAAATCTGCAGAAGGGGCTGCAGCTGTTTGTGTGATGGCTGGCCCATGRTTACAAGCTCAGAATTTTTTTCTCCACGTCTCAGTTTCTGGCGTCAATACAGAAAAGACCTCACCCAGCTAAATTTATGATTGTATCTTGCAACACAGTGTCTGATTGTAATGTGTCATTAAAGTGATGCCACCTAAGGCAAAAAAGTACATGCAGAGCTAATGAATGGAAATTCTTTCTTTGTATTATCCTGGTCTCATTCATTTTTCTTGTATTTAGGAATGGCTGCCTTCTCACGAGTTGGTGTCTTCTTATTTTCTGCCTCTTCTGGGGGACTTCCTTCTGAAGAAATAACTTTTTCCAAACTCCTGMAGCAGAAAGGTTATGCAACAGCTCTAATAGGTAAAATTGCAGACATGCGCATTTCTTTCATTTCAATGAGAACGACATTAGCTTCCTGTATTGGCTTTTAAGGGCCTGCCTTAAGCTTTTCTCCCTCACAACATAATTAATTTGTTTTTCTGGAACAAAGCTGAGCACATCCCATGCCTATGTGAAACACTAGTCRGGTAAGTACAGCTAATTCACTTGTCTTGTTATAGTGTTATTTTGGAAGGTACTGAAGAAATATGATGAATAAACTKAAAATTAGTCAAGCTCTTGATAAGTTTTCGGTATAAATAGGAGTTTGATTACATCAGAGAGAAAATCAGGGATTGATCACAAGGAACAAGTTAGCACTGTGGTTGTTTTCATTTCAGCAGTGTTAAAAATCCCATAAAGTAAGTAACGTTGTWTGTGGTCTACCATCTTAGTCATCAGACAGAAATGGGCATTTCTAGGAAATTTTTCATATTATTTGGTAGATATTTAATATAAGAATGTATTTCTCATTATAAAGATAGTTCAGGCAAATGATCACAGCATAAATATCCATTGATGGGCAAAAGGAATCATACTAGATTATTATTAAATAAATTGGAATTAGTATCATAAAAGTATAACATTAAAGATTTCTGAATTTTTGTTTTTTAATTTGGCCACTGACTTACTCTACATCRGTTATATTTTAGAAGATTCTTGTGAAGTTCAACTTGTATTACATAATATGTTTCTGCACTGGAATTGCCAGGAAATACTTATGCAGAGAACGTCATACTGGAATTTTACTAAATTAATTTAGATGAAGAATGCACACAATTTGTTTTTTAAATTAAACAGAAACTTGCAATTTTGAGAGTAATTTTTGTTTAAAAAACCAGGCTATTTAGGAAGGCTAACAATTCATACCACTGTTCAAAAAATGTCTGTATTATGTAGATAAACTAGTGTCAGTGTTCTAACTAAAAATCCTACTTAGCTATACCCCAGTCTTATAAAGCATGAAATACCATGATGTTCTGAAAATCATGGTATGAATGAAAATAGAAAGCCAGAAATTCTTATCAGAAGTTTATTTAGTGTAGGTGTATTGGAACCATAGTACAAAAAAGCCATTCATAACTTGTCATGTTCCATGTGGACTTAATTCCTATTTCTCCATATTCAATTAAAGACTGGGTTTTTTTTCTGTTTGTAACAAGCACAGTCATACATCTCATTTTCTGGGTCTGACCTAGTTAATGTTCTTTTTTTAACTACTTTTGCTGCAACATGACAGCTTGCCACTTAGATCTCCAGAAGTTATCTCCATGATGCTTAATGAACAACTCTTCCAAGTGGCCTGAATGATAGCTATGAGACCATAAAAATGTTATATTTCCATATCCTTAGAGTATTACTAAGGCTTCCAAAAATCAAGAAGTGCATTAAAATTAGGGATAAAGCATATGTAAATGACAGAAAGAAAAATTATGTAGATTTGAAGACTAGATAGGCAGTCTGATTCACAACCAGTCCATTTTCTGCTTTTGCTGGTATTCTTATCACATCATATTGGTCTAGGTCAGGGTGTCTTTGCCTGGTTCAATCTACCTCAGCAGTTCCCAAACAATTAATTGTCAAATTGTGCACCAGTGATGGATTGGCATAAGGGTAATTTGAAGCCTTTCTGTTCCTCAAGCCTGTAGTATAATTTTGGTTTTTTGTTTGTTTGTTTGTTTTCTTTTTTTTGCCTATCTCCTCTCTAATGACATTATTTTTCTTCCCTAGGTGCATTTTTGTTTCTTTTTCTTCTAGTTTTTCTTCTCTGAATATATGCTTCCTTTTGCTTGATATGTCCCAAAATATATTTAGCTATAAATCTGCTGTATGTATACACTTTTCTACCTCATTGTTTTCCCCTGTGAAATACAGAAGGTGAAAACCAATAGATCTGTCAGTAAAGCAGACAATCAGATCTGCAACAAAACCAAGTTCTATCAAAATAAGCAGATGCATAAAATATGTAATATTTCACCAGTTGGAAGAAATGCTGGTGTTTTGTTGGAAACAGCTATTCATAATGCAAAAATTTTCCTTAAATTTAATAGGTAGTATTTTAACTACTGCTATACTCAATTACAATTGAGTAAAGGTTAATCTCTCCTCACTATTGCTATCCAGTGTGCTGTCCAGCATCTAAAGAAGTTTAAAACCCACCTATGTATCTTATCTCCAAAGCTAAAATACTACTTGATAACTGGTACTTATTTCTTTCAGAATGAATTATTGTAATGTTTGGGTACATCAGAGTAGTAAGGTATCCAATTCAAGATTGACTGAGTCTATGAAGTGGAGTYAATGCAACAGTTAGTCATAAAAAAGATTAAAATCTGTGCATGCTGATACTATACACAAATACACATTTATAATTTTTGCTTTTTTCTTCAAATAAATGTATTTCCTTAAGAACATAAAATATTCCCGTTTGCATCTTGCTCCACATCTTGTATCTTGCCATTTGTCTGAAAAGCACAAAATCATTCCAAAAGAAACATATCATTATATAAAAATCAGTATCTGTATTGCTCCCTTTTCCACTATCTGAGGGAAAAATAGAGGGRAAACATGGATTTCTGTAGTGTCCTCAGGATTCTGTGTTCTGAAAAATGGTGTTACAAGTGAAGTTTCTTGGCTGAATAGGACTTGCCTCCCACTTCCATTTGCCTTTCATTGCATTGCTTTTGCTCTGCAGARATCTTAATTGTGGCTGACAGAGAGGGAAAAAAGCCAAAGTCTCAAATTATTATGGTACTCGTAATTTACAATTAACAGCATAAAATTCATTCAGAAGCTTGGTAGTATCTGCTGAAATGCTTATGATGCTTGTGTGAAGTGTCCATTCTATGAAGCATCACTTGGCAAAGAGATGAGAGCATTTTGCATTGCTCTCAGATTCAGAAGAGCCCCGGAATCTAAAGCACATTACAGTAATCTGTTCAAGCACCAAKCACTAGCTCAAGGCAGGGGTTATTGTCACTAGGAGTGAAACAAAACACGTGTGGACCCAGTCATCGCTTGCTTTTTCAGAGTAGTGCAGGATCTATCAAAACCTTCTACCTCCCTAGCCATTTCAGAATGGCAATTGTGTCGTTACGTCACAGCTGCCGATATAATTTAAACTGGGGCTTCTGTTGCTTTTCCTGATAACCTGATCCAGAGATTTTGTTTGGCTTAAGTTGCTTCTCAACAAATCTTTTTCTGAGGCCCAAGTTTGTCTTGACAATGAACAATTTGTTGTGCTTGCTAAAGCCCTTTYGAAAAAAYAGGACCTATATTTCCTCCTGTMCTAATTTGTTACTGCAAGTTTTTTCTATCCTGGCTTGTAGTTGAGATCCAGTTAAAAAAAAACCACTCCATATGATAAATGACCTTGATTTGTTTAAGTTTCTTTTTCATATTTTCTTACTGAATTACAAGTGCCTTGAGATTACCATATAATAGCAAAAAAATTTAAAATTAACACCTGAAGATCATTTGTGCTCACGATTATAAGCCTCTACCTTTAAATCACTCTGCCTAACTTGACAGTTGTTTCATGCTCACTTTGTTACACATCTGGCTTTGTTATTGTTCCATTAAGACACTAATCCAAACCTAAGAGAAAAATTGAACCATTTATTTTCAAAAGTCTACATCTTTGGGTGCTGGGAACGAAAATAAGAGTCCCAGCCTTACCCTAGCCCTTACAACTTCTGAAATTTCAGTACAATGGTGTGTTCTGCTTGTTTTTTAATTAACCATAATAATTTTTGCTGGACCATGTCAAAAGTACTGATGAGAACCATTCTGTTCACAAAAAGAATACCACCTCTGGTGAGGGGACATCTGACAGGAAAAAGTTCTGATGGAATGAGAAAGGTGTAGAGGCCTTAATTTCACTATCACATAAGCAGACCTGAAAATGTTTTATACCTGCTTTGATGATATACTGAAGTTATTTTTAATTCAAGACCATCAAGAGACACATGAGGACAACTGGACTCAACTAAGCAATCAGATTCAAGATTTCTGCTTTTTCTCCACCTTTGCTGMCAAATGAATTTAGGCATATGACATTCTCGTCCTATACCTCAGTTCTGTATTTGTGGAAGAGAARTAAGAACACCCAACTAATTTGCTAAATTTAGCAAAAGAAGAAATGATCCCTGTGTTCACCTTCTTTGGTACTGTGGTACCTGCATTTGTCACAGCCAAAGGAAAAAGTGCAGGATGAATATGCTGTTCTGGAGACCAAGGAGGAGATGTTCAGGACTGCTTGCATCAGGACTCTCTTACAGATGTGTAAAAGCTAGGATGGTTTGGAAAAGGGGAAAATTCTGTATATGCTTTTTTTTCTGTTCTTCAATTACTGCCGTGTGTATTCTGAAGTCTCTAAAACAAATATTTCAAATTTCTTTGGGCTAAGTTGTGGGAATGAAGACTTACTGGGTTTGCAGATTTTTTTGTTTATTTCTTTTAYGATCACATCCCCTGAATTATGCTGGTCATGTTTAGGTGTTTGATTCAGAAAATAAAGTTTGGCCCAGCAGTATTTAATGTCATCTGTTTTGTCAAGGCCAGCATGCTTTTTTTAAATATTCAGCACATTTTCTTGCTGAGAGTAAAGAGCATAGCCCTATCCATAATCTATCTCAATAATCTTAACTGAATTCGAATTTTTTTATAATTATGAATTTTGATTCAAATAACAGCTACCAGTTAGGTCTGTTGTCCTAAGCAATGCATAAATGTATGGTAAGAGGTTGTACCTGAGTCATAGAATGAATTCTCTAGATACTTACCATAATCAGCATGAATATAGATTATATTAGTATAATGCAAATCAGGCTCAGTGGTTTCTTGTGTCAGATACTGTCTGACATTATTGCAGAATTAGAGTGATTTCATAATGAGACAAAATGCTGTGAGAGATAGTATTTGACAACAATTTACTGTTGTTTTTATTTATATATATGAAATACATAAATACAAAATAATTTGGCTTACTGTATATATGTGTATTTTGAGGGATATTGGCAATTTCAGAGATTTTGCACTCATTTATTTATGATAAATGATAATATTATAAATAAATATTTGCACTCATTTATTTATGATAAATGATAATATTATAAATAAATATTTGCACTCATTTATTTATGATAAATGATAATATTATAAATATTAAATGCTTTAACAATTTTCCTATTAATGATTTATTTTCTATTTGTTACTGTATTTTTCTTCTTTTTGTCTTTTTTTTTGAACTAGTCAAATTATTTGCCAGAAAAGTGTCAGAAAAGATATTTTGTAATTCCATATTGGTTCTTGCTTAATTTCCAGAGTTAACCGTCTGTTAGGGCTCTGTTGCTCTTCAGTGACCTGCTAGCCCACTCAGAATTTAATGTTCTTCAGCAGCAGCCATACCAAGCTATTTCTAACTGAGATGAAGAGGCAAACATGAAAAAAAAATCTCTGATGAAGGCACAGAGAAAGTTTAAATAGAAAACAGGGATCCACACAATAAATTATGGGAGCAGAGAGATATTGGTTAGATAAGTGATGGTTTCCTGTTTGAAATAATGCACATTAAAAGTAAGTTTGATGATTTAACTACAAAAAATACTCCCTGTCCTTCTCTCTTTGTAGGAAAGTGGCATCTTGGGATGAACTGTGAAAGCAGTAATGACTTCTGTCACCACCCCCTCAGTCATGGATTTGATTACTTTTATGGCCTTCCCGTGACCAATTTTAGAGACTGCAAACCTGGCCAAGGCAGTGTATTTTTAAAAGGGATTCAGAAAGACCTTGTCATGCCAATCCAAATCACTGGAATCGCCCTTCTATCTTTGGCAATAGTRCACTACATTGGCCTTCTCAATGTACCCTTCCAAGCACTGGGTTACTTCTTCTTAATAATAACAATTTCACTTGYGGTTTTGATTTTTTTCTTCTATCATTTTCGACACCTAAACTGCTTTTTAATGAGGGACCATCAGATTGTCCAGCAGCCACTGTCCTTTGAGAATCTTACTCAGAGACTGACAAAAGAAGCCATGCAGTTCATTGGAAGGTAGGTTTCTAACTGTGTTGTAATTTAACATTGGCATTTCATAATGACAGTGCTTCTGAAAATTAGAAGAAACAGTGATGGGCAGAAGGAATATGTCATTMTATATATGATTGTAATTTTTTCCTTTAAAGGATGATCAAAGTTAATCTTTTTGGTAAGAATGGCTGTTTGGTTTCCTCCTGTCAGGTATGTAATTGATTTTTTTATAAAAAGGGAAACATTGATATTTACAAGCTTCAGGATTTTTTTTTTAACTTTAAACTTTTTTAAGACTTTAATTCTTAAGAATGTCACATAACTTGAAATGTGAAAATCTTTTGTGGTTTGACGTAATTCTGTGAAAGCACAATGCAGAGTCATAATCCATGCTTTTCTGGAAGGGGGAAATGCTCTTCATCATTGAGTCGATGCATCATATGGCCAATTTTTTAAGATACTGACATTCATATGACCAATTGTTTAAGATACTGGCATTTTAGATGACTCCACTTATATGACAATAATTCTGAAAGGATTTGATTTTCAAAAATTAGGGTGCTAGCTACTGCACCTGGGACAGAATAACCCCAGGCACCCTGGGAGTGACCTTCTGGAAAGCAGCTCTGTGGAGAAGGATCTGGGGGTGCTGGGRGACAACCATCTGTCCCTRAGCCAGCAGTGTGCCCTTGTGGCCAAGAAGGCCAGTGGGATCCCGGGGTGCATTAGGGACRAGCATTRCCAGCAGGTTGAGGGAGGTGATCCTGCCCCTCTGCTCAGCCCTGGTRAGACCACATCTGGAGTGCTGTRTCCAGTTCTGGACAAAAAGGACAAAAGAGACATGGAGCTCCTTGAGCAGGTCCAGCAGAGGGCAATGAAGTTGATTAAGGGACAGGAGCCTTTTATGAGGAAGGGCTGAGAGAGTTGGGCCTGTTCAACTTCAAGAAGGGACAACTGAGAGAGAACCTCATCACTGTACATAAGTATCTGCAGAGAGGGTGTCAAGAGGAMAGAGCCAGGCTCTGCTCGATAGTGCCAAGCAACAGGACAAGAGGCAATGGACAGAAACTGATGCACAGGAATATGAGGAAGAACTTCTTTACTGTGGTTGTGTCAGTGCCCTGAACAGTTGCCCAGAGAGGTTTTGGAGTCTCCCTTGCTAGAGATAGTTAAGAACTGCCTGGATATAATCCTGTGCCATGTGCTTCAGGATGACCCTGCTTGAACAGGGAGTTTGGACCAGATGATCCCACTGTTGTCCCTTCCAACTTTACCCACTCTGTATTCTGTGATTCTGTAATACAAATGGGTGTTTTGAAAACAATGTTTTTAATAGCCATCATATTTGGTGACCTAAACATTGGATTTACAAAACCACCCTAAGTCTTGGTTCATTTTTGCTGTGTCAGTTACTTTGCCCTAATTGTCACCAAAGACCTCTTAATGGGATTAAGTCAAAAAAGTATACATTTGTATATTATAAAATAGAAATCAATATATCTGGAGGAAAAGTAATTTAATCAATTTAGCTTATGGGGAAAAAAATATGTATGTTTTTTGTTCCACCACTTTTGACACAAGTTGCAGCATTTTTAAAAATACTAAATAAAAGTTTAGTATTCCATATCATATTCTAAGATATGGAATTACTATTATTCTGAATTTCTATTCTACATCCCTGAATTACTATTCTTTAAAGTATKTAACATTAGGTTCAGTGAATACATGCATATGGTGTCATTGCTGGATGAAAACATGTACCAAGAATCTGTGGCTGTATTTTCTAGACTTAACAAATGCACAAAGCAGCTGCTTTTAGCTGTTAGCAAGAAAAAATGTTTATCTAAAATCTCATGTTGCAATTTTTTATAATTTCTATCCTTATGAATATTTGATGTGCCTGCTTCTATACAGTATACTGAAAAAATGTTTTTTATAACATATTTCCTTAAATGCATAAATCTTCCCAACAATCAACAATCTCATAAGTATTTGTAAATTAACTAAACCATCTTTATTTCCTCTTGGCAATGGGAATAGATATAAAGATGCCTTCTAAGATACATTGTAACTAATTTAACAGTGAAATACTTTGCTATTACAAACACACAAACAAACACAAAATTGGAAATTGTTCAGAGATTACTTGCTTAGTGACCAAGTGTTTGGTGATTTCAAAAGACTCTCAAGTACATTAAATATATGTTGGTATATTCTTCCATCACTTACAATAATATAAGATGCCTGTAGTGATACTGTTTTGGCTATCTATGAATGTTTCACTGGTTTAAATACCATGACAAGAAAATGTTTGCCTCAAAATAAGTGAGTTCAAGATGGAAATCGATGGTAGAAAGCAAGTAACTCTTTTAATTATATTAATATGTATAATGTGCATGTGTGTTTCCATGTAGATTAGTATTGTTGTTTGACCCCAGTGTTTAAGGCAGGCAAAATATTGTATCATCTAAGTCAGCATAGCTTTGTTGACCCATCTGGAGCTAAGTGGCTTTACATCATTTAGACACTTGGCCCCAAATGTCAATGTAGTTTTCAGACAACAGTGATATTAAATTGAAGTCAAGGTTAATAGCACATATTCATAATTTACAACAAACTTTGTTACAGGAGTGCTGCAATTACAGTGAGAATTATAACCCAGACTCTTCACAGTCAAAGTTATATTAGAGAATATCCAAACATGTTGAAGTACAGAGAAGCAATTAGGGCATTTGAGTAATCTTAACTGTGCCCTTTAATGAATCCACATGCAAAGTATATGACCATAAATCTTACTCCTGGGGATATGAGTTATTGGATTAATATTCACTGAACTGATCTGCCCCATGTATTAGTGTGAGCAACAAAATCAATATTTGCTTTGACACACTAGTTCTGACATGATAGAGTTCATACCTATCAACTCCGGAGCACCACTAGACCATTGCTTTTATGACTGATCTACTGGCTTTGGCCATTTGTAGGTGAATGGCCACCGAGAGGCAACCAGGTTGCAGAAGTGAAGGGCCTCGAGGTTTTTGGAAGTCATGGTGCTTGACAGCACTCTTGTCGTTCCAGTTCTTTCAGCCCTTTAGCCACACATTGGAACACTGAATTTGTCACACTCCTTTTCTTAGCTGATACATTAATTAGCAAACTCAGTTATGTATGCTGTTAATCCTCATGCACAATTATACCAGAGTGCAAACAGTCCAGAAGTTAAAGAATTCAAGCTTTCACCTTACCTGGTTCTGAATACACATTTCATCATCAAACTAAAACTCATAAGATATCATGTGTCTTTTAGTTGGTTAAATATCTTTACAATAATTATATGATGAAGCTCCAGTCTTCAACAGCACTCTTATTTCCTGCAAGGCTTTTATTAATCTACATTTATATATAATGTATATGAAGATATATTAATTTCCCCATCTTTCATCTATAGTTTATTATACCTATTGCCTATATTATCTCTRTAAGTTCTTCAGAGCTCAGGTGATAGACTTCCAGACATTCTCTTTTCAGTTTTGTGAATTCTTTTCAGGCATTCTCAGTAATTGTCAGTTTTGTGACTTCTCACCATGTATAAACATCAAATTCTTCAGAAGGAATATGCAAAGAAGGAGAGGTGGTGGGATGGGCCTTTATGTTAAGAAGTGTTTTGATTATCCAGAGCTTAATGATGGTAGTGATAAGTTTGAATATTTATGGGTAAAAATCAGGGGATAGGGCAACAAGGTAGACACCATGGTGGGGGTATGTTATGGACCACCCAGATAAGATGAAGAGGAAGACAAAATATTCTATAAGCRGCTGGGAGAAGTCTCACAATTCCTGGCCTTTGTTCATGAAGGGGACTTCAGCTTGCCAGAGCTGGAAATGCAGTGCAGTGGACAGGAAACTGTGTGAGTGGTTCTTGGAGTGTATGGAAGACAACTTTCTGACATAGCTGGTGAGTGAACCAACCTGGGGAGGGCAATGCTGGACCTGCTCTCTGTGAACTGAGAAAGACTGGTGGGTGCTGTGTTGGCTAGAGGCTGTTTGGGAACAGAGATGATAAAATGATAGAGTTTTTGATTCCTAGCAAAATAAGGAGAGGGGTCTTCAGAACTACTGTCTCAGAGTGCTGGATGCTGACTTTGGCCAGTGATTCTATATAATTATTAGAATTTGTATTTTTAAAGTCTTATAATGTCTTCATGGTGTGGAGCTATGTGCTATTGTACTTACTTTTGTCTGGTTTTTGGAGAGGTGGTATTGTATTTTATCTTCCTTAGTCCAGTGTATGCATATTATAATTTTTTTTGTTCCTTAATAGACTGAAAGAGAGCAAATACAAATGTAATTGCATACATTCTTCTCCAATGCCCAAAAGTGTCACTGGAGAAGAATGTATACAATTATAAGTGTCAGATCTGGTGTGTGAAAACAGGTAGTAGTTTAGTTGCTTAYCCTAATTGTAACTGGGCAGGTCAGCTCTGTGTATGTTAATTTTAATTGCCTTTTTCCTGAGGGGAAGTGTGTTTACRTGTTGTAAACCTATCAGAATGCTCTCTTGGTATTACAATGAATTTGAAAGTCAAATGGGTGCTAATTATTTAATGCTAAATTCARTGTGGTTGTCACTCATGCATCTTCACAGCATGCCCTTCAATGATCAGCTSCACAGAAAATCCAATTTTGCAAAATGCCAGAGTCTGGTTTGTAGTGTATCAGAAATTAATAACACAAAAATACCAGTCTGTGATACAGAATACCTCTCTGAGAAATTTCTATACCTGATCACAAGTAATAATAATACTTTTTTAAAAGTCTAATGTAATCTAGCTTCTGGGAAACAGTATTTAAATAAAAGCATGATTATATTTRAAAGCTGTGGTGAAGGTGAATTTGAAGAAGTTTCTTGCCTAGTTTTACCAGTCATAGATTGCATAAGTATAATTTTCAAAATTTTATGATAACAGGTAATAAATTGTAAAATTTMTCTTTATTCTGTTCTAGTCCTTGAAGCATTGTTGCAACATCTATTAAATTTTTTTGTTATCTACTCTAGGAAACTGTGGTTTGGAGTTTTTCATATATCACTAGGTCGTAAGATCTAGCGGTTGTCATGCTGTACTGAAGTTACAGTTATCAAGTGTTTTTGTGAATACTACAAGAATATAGTTTACTGCAAAACAGAAATTATAGAGAAGAGTTGTGTATCTGTATATACACATAACATATATGTGCCTGTATATTAAAAAATGTAGTAACGTATAAGCTGTAACAACTCTACTAGATCTTGATRCCTTTTCTCTCAGAGCTCTGATTATGCCTTTTAGACAAGAAGGTAACAGGAAGAAGGTGTAGGTTCATACAAGGCTTTTCTAAATCTTTTAATCATTTAGGAATGATTAGGGACCTCACTAGTTCTGCAATGAGTGTCAGACTGAATGGCCAACGGAATATTTCTAAAAAAGAAGTAGATCTGTATATTGGACTCCAAAAAATGTGGCTGAGAAGGTTTAGTAATGAATTCAGTTTGTACTAGATGATAAATTTCTTTTTTTTTCTCTCCATGCTTACAAAAATGTTCTTTAGGAGGGGGAGAAAAAAGGTTATAAAGAAAGCTAATAAAAACATATGTGAATTGTTTACCTTAAGTATTTAAAGGAAGCAATGAAGGCATGAAATTGAAAAAGTAGAAGTGTCTTGTCTATTGGCATGGAAGAATTATTTCAAAAATGCAAATATAGGAATAACAAATCCTACCTTTAATATCTACTAGAAAGAATCAGGTTTTCTATATATTTACATTCCCCCCCACCTGTTACATTTTCAACACCTTTTCTGGTTCTGATTAGTTTTCCCCGGTGATCTGGAGTTCTCTTTCTGATTTTGAAAAAAAATTGAAAATATGACATCTGTGTTTGAAGGTGTGCATTTTGAAAGAGCAGGACAGAAACATTCATTCATGGATTCATTCGGACTAACAAAAATTTTAGCACTGGTAGCAGTCCAAACAAAACAAAATCCAACATGTAGAACAGTCCTACTTTGATACAGCTAAGCCAAAATTAGGCTTTTCTTACTGCAGGAACAAGGTTTAATGAAGTGCATTCATCCAGTCCTATCACTAAGAGCACTGTCKTACTGGTGATCTAATGCGGATGTAGAGGAGGCATCCATGGGGAATAAGCACTAATGAATTTGTCCACTGGGAGGATACTGAATAAGAACTTCTTTAGAAAAAGAAAAATTACAGGAAAGGAAATGTTATGTTTCTATCTGCTTGTGTTGACACACTGTTGCTTCACCTAGAGTATTGCATCTAGGTTTGAGGTGCGCAGCACAAGAAAGATGTGGACTTCTTACAGTGCGTCCAGAGGAGGATCAGGCTGATGAATGGGATGAAACTCCTTTCCTATGCAGACAGGCTGAAAAAGCTGAAGTTGTTCAGTATGGAGAAGGCTCAAGAGAGACCTCACTGCAACCTTCTAGTACCTTGAGGAGGCTTGTAAAAGGAGAGGGAATTTTTATAAGGGCGTATAGTGACAGGTGATAGTTTTAATCTGAAAGGAGGGCATGTTTARATTAGGTGTTATGAAGAAATTTGTTACTMAAGAGKGTGGTGAAGCACTGGAACAGGTAGAGCAGTTGTAGATACCCCATCCCTGGAAGTGTTCAAGGATTACCTGCTGGTCATGCTGGTTTTGGTGAAGCCCAGGATRCAGTTGGCTTTATGGGCTGCAAGYRCATGTTTTGTCAGCCAATGTGGAGCTTCGTGTGTGCCAACACCCCTAAATCCTTCTCAGATCTGCTTTCAATCCATTCTTCATCCAGCCTTCATTTGTGCTTGGGATTGACATGACTCAGGCACAGGCTTTTGCACTTGGCTTTGTTGAACTTCATAAAATTCTCATGCGCCAAATTCTCAAGCTTGTCCAGGAGCCTCTGGGGAGTGTTCCTTCCCTGCAATGTGTCAACTGTGCCACTTCAGTGCACAGAAAAGCAAACAAAYGCCCAAGCAGTTTTCAAAGCAGCAAACATTTAGAGCAGATTTGCAGGAGAARAGTTAAAAGACTTGTGTTTAAAGCACAAAGTCAGATTAGTTTTAATTGCTCTCTTACCCACTTTAAACCTGTGTTTTACAACTCAAGGCTGAGCTGAATCCTTGAGTAGTAYAAAGACACCTCACAATAAAAAAGAGGAACCCAGTGCTTTGCAATGCAGAGAAAACACCAGCAGAGTGATGCTTAAAATGTTCCCAAGATCCATTAAAAACACCCTGAAGAATATCCTATGTCAGATGTGTGTAATCTCTCTAGCTACTCAATAAATTAAAAAAACTGTGTGACTCATGTGAGGATAAAAATCTCAGATCTTTCGAAGCAGAGATTCTCTGTGTTTGGGCTGTGTAAAAGATAGTGGGAATACATTTTTGAAAGGAGCTGTTTTTTGAAGTGGTTCAGGAGTTAAGCTGGTATTTTCAAATTTCTCTCCTGCCTACTAGCTGGTATTGTCATTCCATTTTCAAGGTCAGAGTAAAGGTATTCAGTTATGAGTCTSCTCAAAGTGTTTTGGTAGGAGATAAATAGCTGCCTCTGATCTTYTCTAGGATATTAATAGGTGAGACATTTCTCCAACGGACAGCAAGCTGTCAATCAAAAGCTGTCAATTTTAGTTGGAAAAAAGAGAATGATGTAGTGCCCTTCCACGTCAATCATTGATTTGATGACTCTTCATGAAAGTTAGTGAGTTCAACAAACAACAAGCAAAACGAGCTTGGAATACTACATCTTGAAAATAACAGTTGTTATGGAAGCTTTYAGCAAAGCAAGTAGGCAGCTACGAGAATGCAGTATCTATTATGGCATGAGAACAAGGTAGTTTGCATGAAAACTAAATTTGGCCTGCAGTGTTAAAAGTACAAAATAATTTTTTGTGGTGTTTTACCATAGAATTTGTATTCTAATTCAGTGAACTGTTTAAGGGAAAAGTCAACAGTAATCCCAGGCATTAAAAAATGCAAGTCATAAAACAAAAATCCTCTGCCTCTGTAAAGTTCTYTAGTGAAAGGTCAGTATTACATTTATGTATATATTAAATATGCAACTTCTAAGTATACATCTTTTTTTTACTTCAATTGATATTCTCAGCTTTTTTAATTGATCCAGGGATCTCATGTTATTTTTTGCTACAATTGTGAAAAGTTCTCACATATATGACCTTTCAAATAGCAACAAACRACTTTGTGGAAAGTGTTTCTTTTATTAAAAACATCGCCTTAAATTTTTTTGATCAGTACTTTATATTAATAAGATAATACAGGATTGATGCACAAATGTTTTTAAGAGAATTWAAATATTTTTTATCCATTTTCCACATGAAGAATGTTGTGTTTCTTCTGGGTCTCCTAAAAAAATGAAAAWTTTTTTACAAAGAAAAAATCCCCATTCAGAAACACATTTATSAAGTATGGGTAAAAAATTTCCCATCTTGTGTTTATCTCTATATGCCAGTAGAAAAAAAGCTTTAACCATACAACTTGAGAAAAAATGGACTCAACSAAGGAGAGAGGAAAAATGGATCATAAATATACTAGATTCAATTTAATTGTTTTTCTTTAAGAGGGCAGTATGATATCAGATTAATATCTTCTACTAAAAAACTTCGTTTTTTCAACTTCTAAATTTTAAGGTTTTTTTGTTAATTTTAAATAAATAGTTTTTATGAGCATGCCTGTATTGGGCCTCCCCTCTTTAAAGGGTGGATGAACCATCTACTTGAGGAAATACATGACCTCTCTCTGAGATTGATATAAATCATAGATATTATCTACCACACCTTGATGTGGGAGAATTTGATAAACAGAACTAAAATAGTCAGCAGTTAGCCATGTGCTTTAAGGTGAGATCCAGACAAGTTTTGTGCATAGTGCTTTTGTGGTTCAGCTGATATTTACAATATGCATAATGTACTGCAAATGCTGTTAGAGCATATAGCAGTAAATTTGGGTAGTAYAGCACAATTTTAAGTAAAGTAGTATAAATAATGCATAAGGAGAAGTACTTGTTTGAGTTGTGCTTTCACAGCCTGCTGGAATTGATCATAAATACAGTGTTGGCAGATCACATGAACAGCAAAATTTACAGAGAGTCTATTTATTGCACTCTTTCTTTTATATCTGTTTAGGAAACAGACGGAAGACAATGGAGAGTATTCATTACTTTGAGAAGAAAAATTTTTGTATTAGTATGACTTTGAGGTTATGTAGAGTAACATGCATGCACATACAGAGCTTTAAAAGAAAGGAGATTTGGTCATATATCTTAGTCCAGAATAAAGACCCAGGTCCCCGTAACAGTTTGGTTGATCCGCTTCCACATGATTTTGTGAGGAAGGAAATTGTGTTTCACATAGACAAGTAGTGCTGAGGGTATGTTTTTGAACAACAGTTGTATTCAGGTTTTTAAAATACACTTATAAAATGAGGAGAGRAGTTTGTATTCAGAAACTGGTACATTCCTGCCTTTAAACAAGTCCTTTATCAATAAATATACCAAATAGTATTTAGATAGATTTTGTCATTTATTTTTGCTTTCAATTCAGTAAAAGAGTGGCATTTTTACTGGGTGTGTGTTTATTCAGAATTAGCCTGTAATCAATTACAGTATTCCTTTTCACCYTTTTTGGTTTGTTTTGGTGGTTGTTTTTTGTGTGGGGACAGGGAGGCTTTTTAAAATTTTTTTTTCATTCTATTGAGGAAAGATTTATTTGGAATAAATATTTGTAAAAAATCTTATTATAAAATATACAAAGGGTTTGTGGTTTTGTTTTGTGTTTTTTTTTCCAGGAACAGAGATACACCATTTCTTCTTGTTCTCTCTTTTCTTCATGTCCATACTGCTCTATATGCTTCGGAAAATTTCAAAGGAAAGAGCAAACATGGTTTATATGGTGATGCAGTGGAGGAAATGGACTGGAGTGTAGGTATGTTACATGTGCTTCTAACAGCAGTGGAAGGAATTAATGATGACTTGTGTTCGTGTTCACCAAATTGAGACCAGCAAATTGTGTCTACAGTACATCTGTTATACTTGTCCTTTATACTGAGGGGAAAGAAACAGCCATTTAGAAAGTACAATGAGTTTTTGCAATATCTACTTTATTGGCAAATTTATTGTGTCCTACAAAAGCCCATTCCCTTCTTTGACTGTGAAGGTGGCCTATACATCATGGACTTAGCAGAGATGTGGACATCTAACTGTGGACTTTTGAAGCTGAGTAATTACATCCAACCCTCTGAGCTACTGAGTGCATCTAGCCTATTCACATTATCCTTATAAAACAATACATTAATGTAAAAAGTTACCATATGATGTCAGGATCAAAATATTTTCAAATTGAGTATATAATATGCACTGTTGGCAAAAATAATTTGCTCATTATTTCCCTGACTTCTCTGAATTACTGAAATCACTAAGATGAGGTCCACTAATGTTTATGAAGAATAGTCAAAAATAATGAATTTATCTTTCAGGGCCTTCCAATCTCTCTGAGGCYGGAGAGGAGTTTGTCCTTAAATCTTTCAACAGGCTTCCTGTACCTTTGGATTTATTAAAGTSCTTCTCTGATTCCAGAGATGCTCACCTGTGAAAACAAGTAACAGTTCATATTTTTAAATAATTATGTGGTAGAATAGCAGTATTATAAGAGCTAAAAATAACTTTACAGTCCTCCTTCAGTATACCCCAAGTTTATTCTCATCTCAGTACAAGTCAATGCAAATTGGCTTTCTTCAAGAAAGCTTTCTGACTAAGTAGCTATAAACAGATATTTAGTTTGGTGCATACATAAATTATGCCAACATGTGCAGTTAAACATGTATTCTTTGCTTATTTTGCATCAAGAAGTCTAGTTGCAGAAACACTGGGCTAAAGGCAGCACAGCATACTTAGTGATCTGTAATGTACTGTACTGGTTTGAAAGCAAAACCAGTGAGAGACTCTATGTCAGAAATACAATTTAATAGGAAAACTATAAAATAAATGTAATAGTAAAAGGAACAAACAAAAAGACCCTTGCAGAGTCAGAATACAACCTGACACCCTGTTCGCTAGGGTGGTGGTAGCAGTCCAGATCAAGCAGTCTTGTTGAAGCAGTGATCCTGTAGAAAGATCTGGCAGCTCCTGTCCTCTGGGAATCCAGTCAAGCATGTGCTGTCCCAAACTCCAGATTATATCCAGGTTCGAGTGCTTGGCTCCTCCCCTGGGCAGAGCATCTCACAATGGGCTGATGTCATTCTATGAGTCACACAACGGGTCCTTGATTGCCCATTAAGCAGAGATGACTCCCGAGGGGAGTTACCTGTGAGTCATTGGCCAGTGCATTGATGGGCCATTAACAGCAGATAGTCCAGAGGGAGGGGGCAGGAAAACACTGCCCCACCTGGCTCCAACAGCCCATGAAGATGGTAATAAAATACATACTTTGGGCACATCTTACATTGCAACCTAGGGCATGTAGTTATTGCAGTATTTAAAGGAATGGGGAAGCCATTGTGGGAAACTGATGTGCTTGGGTAAGAGATAACAGAACAATACTCTTTTGTAAATCATGTTTCATAAAGAGAGAGCAAGWTTTGTTTTATTCCAATTCTATCAACCCTGAATCTTTACCATGTCTGTAAGTGGCCACCAGCATTTGGCCAATTGTATTGTATTAGATAAAAGTACACATGTGTTATAATTTCTGTTTGCATCCACATTGCAGCARTCTACTGGGCATTAACTGATTTTACTGTCTGTGTTTGATTTCTTGTTTCTTTTTCTGTTGTGCAATATTTAGCTTATTCCAGCCTAATTGGTCATTTGCTGCTGCCATTACATTTTGCTGTTTCCTTGCTGCCCCAGAGGACGTCTTCCAACAGCAAGTTGGAAAGCAGGGTACCTGACATGCCGCTTTTTCAGCCTATTTCGTGATGCAGAGATGGTAACAGATTGAAAAGCACTGCTCTTCTCCAGAATGACCACAGGCTCTTAGGAGATGTGTCAAATAAACCAACTGTAGGACAGAGGCATGCTACYTAAAAAGCTTGGGATAAATCAGAGATACAAATTTAATGGTGATAACATAAGAAATTAGAACAAACTTAGAGGAGACACAGAAGATTCCCCAGGTATTGTCCTTTCCTGTTCATTACAGGAGCATCAGATGCAGTAGAGCTACCTCAGTTAGGAAACAGATGCACWACTGTCATTTGCTAGTATAAAAGTAACACTTTTTTTCTCAGTTGAGGTCTGGTTTTTCAGTTTTGCTTATGTCTTGTAAGATCTTGATGATGAGAGATGGCAAATTTGCTCCAGGATGTAGAAAATGTGTTTAGTTCTTCTGCTACTTTCTCCTCCATTATTAGTCTGATAAAAAAGAAAAAGTTATAGCTGTCATTTCCAAATGAATCTGGAGGAATAATATAGCTTTTCTTTTTTTTAGTTGAAGGCAGTACTTATTTCCATTAACCTCCACTGAAAAGCATCAGCTATGTCAGAGAAAGTAGATTGATTCACTGTACTGCTGATGTCAGTAACCAGTAGATTCTTGGAAATCCCTCTGAAGATGCTACAGTAGAAAAGTTAAAAAAAAGTCAGGAAAAAATGAAAAAAAGGGAATACTGTGAGCTTTTCAGAAATGGAGGCTTTATCATTCACATGACAGAAATTAGTATTTATGTATAGATTAGTGTAATTTACAAAAGCAGTAAGAACAAAATAGCCCAGATATAACAATATGCTGCAAGACTTTCAAAGTAAAGACAACACAGCATTTGAAGTAAACATAAATGTATTGAAAACTACATTATAGAACAACRTCAGAAATCTTTGACCTTTGGTAGGAAAAATATACCAACTTTAACTGTGTTCTAAAAGAAATTTACAGTATTTTCTGCTGACTGAGACATGTTGTGGAATGACTTAAAAAAAAAAAAGGAGTAGACAAGAGCAGAAGCTGCAAGCGGAAGTACTGCCAGGTACCAGTGACAAAAAAGATGCAAAGATTAAACAATGAAAAGCAACTGAAACTTTATTCCTCATTTGAGAGATCAGATGATATCAGAAAGACTTTAGGTGCCATTTTCAAGAAAGAAAKTAAAAGCTTTTCTTGTAAGATGAAAAGTCCACTCAAGACTCAGAATTCTGAATGCAAAACAGTTCCATTTTAATTTGTTTATTTTTTGAGAATCGATACCAAATTGGACAATTATTCAATTGTCACACTAGGAGGAGAAAAGCCCAAAAGACACATGAATAAAATACTTCTTTGAATATTTAATGTTTGTGACTTGTTAAACCAATACTGAATAGTATTATTACAATCCATGTSAAAAATTCAAAATACAAAGCCTCTTGATAAGCTTTGTGACCATGTATGTCTATTGCTTTTTCATACTGATGTGTGTRTAACAGAATTCAGTGTTGAAAGCATTCACAGTTTTAATGTCAGTGATGTGACATGCCTTAGAGAATTATTCTCTGGCTAATAACATTAATTTTCTTTCAATGTAGGCTAAGCACCTTATTATTGCTATTAATTATAATTCATGTGAGAGCAGATGAAATAATCTTACAGTCTAAAAATGGAAAAAGAAATTATGAATTAATCAATAAATGCACTATCATTCTTTTCTTCCTTCCTCTATTCCCTTCTTTCATTCCTTCTTTCCTGATTGAGTGTAGGAAGAAAAGTGGATATGTTCAGAAATTGGTTTTGGTGTAAATTGCATTACACTAATTTAATCCAAAGCAGATCACTGCAAAGTGTTTTGGAGCCCCCTGTAGAATTACATGTAAGCTGTGTGAAGACACACTAATCCAACACCACTGTTGCAAATGGCTGGATATTATTCTGTTAGCAGTAGCACAACAACATATCAGKTCTTCTTCCTTTGTGGGATAATCCCAACTGAAAGGCTTAGATGTAAAAGAGTCTCAGAATTTGTAGTCTGGCACARGCTAGGTAACTGTAAAGTGGGGGCCTTGTCTGGATGCCTTCATTGTATGAGTGCCCTGAAACTGAAAAAACTTATCCACCCCTGTCCCATGATCTTTTGACCTATCTTAGGATCAAGTTAATATTACAAGAAAATATTACACTCATCTGAAGTAGGAAAGGAAAGGAAAGGAAAGGAAAGGAAAGGAAAGGAAAGGAAAGGAAAGGAAAGGAAAGGAAAGGAAAGGAAAGGAAAGGAAAGGAAAGG
>CADDXX010000493.1:298716-404392 GCA_902810485.1 Alauda arvensis
AGGAAAGGAAAGGAAAGGAAAGGAAAGGAAAGGAAAGGAAAGGAAAGGAAAGGAAAGGAAAGGAAAGGAAAGGAAAGGAAAGGAAAGGAAAGGAATTTATTCCCTTATGAGATTTCCTAGTATTGTAAAAGAGTTTATATCAGTTATATGTGCAGGATTAAGCTGTGGCTCCTAATCTCTATATCACCCTATTATGAGATGATGAAAACTAAATCCTTACATACCTTTTATCTAATGAATGTGTGCATGTTTAAAGAGTTAATATGCTAAATATGTGAACTTGATCATGTCCTCTACTTTTAATCTTTATTCTATTCTGGAATTATGTAAATGAAGGGTCTAAGTGAAAACCGTTCCAATTTAATATAAACTATTTTTTATGACCCYTGTGGCATCTTTCTCTGTTTTAGTAATAGATGTACCACCACTTCATTAATAGATGAAAATAATGCTTTCAGAAACTAAACAAAAGTTACTTTGGAAAACATAATGTATTTAGGAGGCAGAAAACTGAGTAATGCCCAAAAGACTYGTAGGAATTCTTGCTCTGATGAAAGTAACATAGTCTGATGCATTCACAAAGCAGAGAGAAAAAGGAGTAATTTTTTTCACACCTTAAAGTAATTGTTTCAAAGTTACAATCCTTTAAGCTCTTAAAGTTGACTTATTATTTTTAATTACATAGTAATTAAATTTTAATTTTAATATTTATTTCAAGCTATTCTGGCCTGAACTTACATTCCTAGAGGTTGGGTGTTGGGGTTTTGCAGGGGGTTTTATGGGGCTTTTTTTTTCTTTCCAATGCTGAACCGTAACTATCTTCCTTCTAGTAAACAGCATAGTATTATTAAATTTCACTAGAAATCTACATTCCTTCTTTTACATATAATTGTTAGTGGTTGTTATTTTGAATTCTCACATCTTTGTATCACTTTGCAATGTTTTTATACTTTGAACCTCTACTTAGAAACCTATTCCATAAGGAACAGCCTAAAAATATATCACAAATCTTCTGAGAATTCTRAATTATACTAAAAATCAAAATAATCATTATTAATAATATTAGAAGGGGRAAAAAAAAAGGAAAAATTCCTATTGCTTTGAGAAAACAATGAATGAGCTATCCTTAATTTAATTTTCTTTCCAAGAAAAAAAATCCTGCACACCAAGGTAAGGCTAATTTATCACAGCTTTTCACCTCATGTAGTCATTTGTAACAGTGCAACATCGATTTAAACACAAAGCAGAATGATGCCACATTATCAGAAGCAACAGATAAGCACTGATCTTATCCTGCTACTAGGAATCTGACATAATGTTGGCTGAGCCTGAAAACTTAAAAATAGAATTTAAAATCTGGAGATGGATGCCTGATGTTGATAGTGCATTCCTTGACCTTGCTTTTCTGTATTTATACTGGTGAACGTATCAAAKCCGTAAGGTTTAATATTAGGGTGGCTTTCTTATCATAAAATATGTTCAGCCAGCASCTCTGAGGAAGAAGGTATTCAACAAATACAGGTACTCTGTGGCGAGGATAGAATTGTCCCACCYTGTCTTGCCATTCTGTTCTTATCGTAGCATTAAGAGACTGTTTCTTCAGCTAAGACAGTAGTCAAGCTTTTGAAGCACATTCACTCTTTAGGTCACATCTGGGAAAATTGTCAATGTGGGTGCAGATTAAAAACATTTGTGGTTCTGCCTTTTACGATATGGATGCTTTCCAGTTACAATCTGCTCTAAAACCCAAACCCATTTCATATATCACTAAGCAGCAATGACTTTCAGTTATAACTGAATGGGACCAAATTTAAGAGGTGACTAGGTGATGAAAGACTCCTGTCTCCACTATGATAAGCCTCCTGATCTACCTAATCCTCCTTAAGTACAGTTTCCTTTTTCTCTATCTCATCTTTGTATACAGCAAAGCTCCTCAGAACATTATTTACAAGATTACAAGGCACATCTTAAGGGGCCATTTCTGTAGCACTTTTTAATCAGTCGAGTTCAAATAATGTCTTAGTACTCCATGATGGAAAAATTCAGTGTAGTGTAGTTTGTGTTGATAGTACTGTGTGGTTCAAAATTTGCTGCCTGCCAGCTGCTTAAGAGGTTTCATTTRCATCTGATRTTGCAGAAGTTAAACTGTTAGCACAACATGTGATAGGGCACTGTGCATTTTTCTTTACAAAAATATAATCATGTAATGTTCAAAAATGTAAAGGCTTTCCGTTAATTATGAAGCTCTTAAAATTTGGTCTAATATAAAACCAGTGACATGACATCTAACATTGTGTTAGATCAAAATGCTGTAATCAGTGAAAAAAATTAGCATTACTCTTAGACAAGCTAATTTTCATTAGACGGAGAAAGCTCAAAGCTTGTTTTAGATAAACTAGAAATAAGAGAGAATCCTGATTACTCCAACTAAGAGGATAAATGCAGGCAAGGAGGATAGGAAGTTCTCTAATGAAATGTACAACAAACCTTTTGTTTAGCCTTTACCTCTGAAGTTTAATTTTACATAAATGGTGGCTGGATTTTGCTCCTTGCTTAAGGTGGGTAGGGRAAACTATTATCAGTGAGATTAAGAACACAGAAAGATTTAAGCCAAAATTTACCTRCAGGAATACAGGTCAATATAGATATAGGTGTGATTTTGAATACTCAGATAAAGGTTGCAATAAGGAAACAAAATGGGGCTAAMTTTATACAAATAATCTCCAAACTACAGCCTGGAAAAACAATTTTAAGGAAGATGCTAAAGGTTTTGCTCGTCGAGTGCCTTTGCATAGCAACCTTTTTAGCACAGATACTGTGAAACTTTTAGGAAAAATTACATTTGCACTATGCTGGAAAAACTCCACAGGAATTTAGTAAGTCTGTCATCCAGAGCAAGGGATCAGGGTGACAGACATTACTTGCTTTGGAGGAAGTGTTTCTGTTGTCAGCCTTTAACCTTCAGCCACAAATTAGGAACATGACTTTTGCCATCCTTTTTCTTCAATAGTTGGACACTGAAARCATTTCTGTGTAGGTATTAATAGAGCTTGTAATCATGGTTTTATAAAGAATGTAACTGTAGGAGAAGGATGTTGCTGATAGTAGTTGCATGTCTATGAAAGAAGCCTAAACATGAAGCTAAGGAACAAAGAAACTTAAAATGTCAAGAATTTYTAATCTGGGTGCTCAAGCCTTCTCATCCACACCTCTTCCTTGTACCTGCTGATAGTTTTGTAGTGGGTTACCCAGTGTCTTAACATAGCTGAGACAGCCTATAAGTGCATGCAAACATGCAGAGACACAAGGGAACATTGTAAGACTATGAAATCAAGTACTCAAAGATAGGAAAAAATCATTCTTCCTATGCTTGTATCTTGTGGTACAGATTTTTAACATAAGCTTACATGCCATTTCTTTTCCCATTGGAATCCTATCTCTTCATCACAGAGTGCCTTCTTAATGAGCAGCTTCTCAACAGTAGGTGTATTCCTTATTGTTAAATATGAATTCTCATGTTTTATTTAACACATGCTATTGAAGTTCTGTTTTGAAGACAGATTCTTTGACATCTCTCATCTTTTCTGTGTCAGGACTTTGCTACAGTATATAACAGATTTGCAAATAAGCATTTTCACAAGGCCTTTGTAAGATAGGGGAATCTCAATAATCTGTTTCCCAGAAGAAAATTGGGGCACAGAGATGATGTTCGGTTTTACCTACTGAGTTGCTAGTCACCCAGTAATCCAGGTCTGGATCTATAGTCATTAGGACTTTAATTCAGATGGCATAGGATTTGGAAAGGGGGAAAGATAAATTTTCTTTTCATGGTCTTGATCCATGCTGAGCACTGGAAATGGTTAAAATGTGCACCTGGATTCAGGAACTCAGATTTTCTTCTGGTCCTSGTGATTAAGAGGTATTTTTAAAGGATAATTAAATATCTTTTTCAATATGTGAAYTATAATGATATGAACAGTTTCTGTGATAACTCAGGGAATATCTTCCAGTCTTTTACCATTTTTTTCATAGTTGGCTGCATATCAATTAGCTGTAGAAAAAACCCTAAAACTGATCATGTGTGTTTCRGTTTCAGTGATGATATTAAGAATACTAGAGATTGTTTTAAAATAATCCATTATGTTTTTTTGGAGAGAGACATGAAACTTCTTCATGCTTCTTTTGAAATATATGTTAATTGTTTTGAGACTGTGCTGCTTTAAAGAAGGTGAACTAATTCTGAGTGAAAGCAGTAATCATGCAATAAAGCTTATGACAATATCAATTCTGTATTGTTCATCAACAGACTGGTTCCTAGTAATGAATTTCCATGCAGAATTTCATACTGCTGAATCACAAGGCACAGATTCCAGGTGATAGTAAGCTCTTATTGATGAGGTTTGTAGAACTGCCTTTTTATTAACTCTGGCTGGTAATTTTTCAATGGTGCATTTGACTGCTAAAACAACCGCACTATATAATAGGCAGGGTGGTAATACTACTAAAGATCATTATTTTTCTAAAAAACAGTTATTTATATTGCATTAAAGAAAGCTTTTTWTTGCTTTCTGTATAGTAACAAAATATAATAATGAGATAAATAATGAATTTTTTAGGGCTAGTGGAAGCAGTAGAGTAATGATGCAGTGAATAGTGAAAGGCAAGCTGGTAAAAGTGGTTATTTTGCTCTGCAGCATTTTCCCTCACAACTTGATTGTAAAAGAGCCATTTCTTTTTCAATTTAGGATGCTGTTTTAAGAAAAACTGAAACTGAATCTTTATTTCCTACCATTCTTTTTTAATACTGATGTTTGTGGGGCAGGGGTTGAGTTTTTCGCAGTGTACTCAGGTTATTTTTTACTAGTTTGAATGCTTTCTTTTGACTTTGTATACACACTTCTATTTTTAAATCATTCTCTCTTCCTACCCATGAAACTTCCTTTATAGCATTTCCTTATGAAGATCACATTTCAGTAACGCCGAGAGGACTGAACTGATTTTGTATTACASTTGTAAGCTCAATATCCAAAGGAACACCTGATCCCTAAGGGCTAAGTTGCTTACTTGGGATGAGCGAAAAAAGACCCCGTGACAATCAAAGTCTTGCCTTAGACCAGCATGAAGCTATAGTCTACAGCTTTAGTGGGTCTTGCAGACTTTTGATTCCACAAGAGGGGAGGCAGAGCATCCTTCTCTCCCTTACCTTCTTTTCYTAACCAGCTTCCAGAGAGAATAGAAAGAAGGAGAAAGAGGAGAAGAAGAGAGGAATCTTCCCTTTTCAGGAAGTGCCCTTTTAGCAAACTACTGGATGGACTTGTCTATAATGTCACACTTGTTTTGCCTATAATTAAATGTGATTAACTTAGGTCCTTCAGTTTACATGGTTTTATAGTACTGCTGCCATTTCACTATTGTGAGGGTAAAGGATTTTGGCTCTTTAGGCTCTTGTATCTCAGTGGTTGAGATAGTTGTGGGTTAGAAATCAACTACTTGATTACTTTCAGCTCTTTATCAGAATACCATTTAAAAATAAAGCAGGAAACAAGAAATAATACTAATGTAACTGTATTTTAATCTTAAAGAAAGGAATGGCCTAGCCCAGAAAAGCAGCATAAATTCTGTCATCCTGTGAATCCAAAGATAACTTAATGCTAGATGTTTGAAAGAAATCAATAGTTCAGGATACCTTATTATTTCTAGAAAAGTCTAGGAAGATACTAACTGTGCTAATGTGAAAAGTATAGCCAATGTATAGTATGTCAAAGTAYAGTGTATTGCTGAACAAAAGGTAGCAAACTAATTCTAATCCAGAATTCAGTTGATTTTGACATCACAAAATCACAGAACATACATTAAGCAAGTTACAAATGAATATTTTATTATTTATTTGTTTATAATTCAAACACATATAATTTATCCTTTCCATTTGTCTGATGAAATATTGGACATGAGCCAACAGTGTGAATTTGCAGCCAACTGTGTCCTGGGCTGCATCTAAAGCAGCACGGCCAGCAGCGCAGGGGTGCTGAATCTGCCCCACTACCCCACACTTGGTAGATCCCTCCTGGAGTGCTGCACCCAGCTCTGGGGCCCTCRGCACASGAGAGATGTGGGCCTCTCAGGRCTGGCCTGGAGGAGGTTGGTGAAGATGAGCAGARGGCTGGAGCASCTCTCCTATGCAGACAGACTGAGAGAGCTGAGAGAGATCCTGGTAAAGAAAAGGCTCTAGGGAGAAAATATAAAGGAAAATAAATTATAAGAAAGACTGGAGAAAGACTTGTTACCAGTACTTGTAGTGGTAGAACAARGGACAAAAGTTTTAAACAGAAAAAGGTTTAGGTTGGGCATTGGGAAAAAATATTGGTCAATGAGGGTGGTAAGACACTGAAACAGGTTGYCCAGAAAAGYTGTGAATGCTTCATCATTGRAAGTGTTCAAAGCCAGATTCTGAATAACCTGATCTAGTGATAGATGTCCCTTCATAAGGCAGGGAGATTAGATTAGATGATCTTTGAAGGCCCCTTCCAAATTAACATCAGGACAGAGTGAGACATAATGTAACCAGCATATCCTACAGAACAAGGTTTGAACATCTTAGTAGGGTGTTATGAGCAAAGTGCTGCTATGATGGCTTTTTTATGAGCATTTTTTAAATAAGGCACAAAATTGGCAGTTGTCCTAAAAAAAAAAAAAAACAAACCCAAAAAAGCCTAAAACCTTTCTACAGGACACATCCTAAATATTCTTGCCTATTTAGAGCTGAAGGTAGTCAAGCTCTACATCCCAAATTTTTCAGTCCAACTTTTGTGTGATTCTGCTGCAGTTTGCCAATCTTCTTGTGCAATAACCTCCAGGTGCTGCTCATAAAAAATTAGATGGCCTAGTTAAAGAGAGCTTTGAGGACTTTCTTGGCAAAAAATGCTAGACAATAATATCACACCTCTCAGAATGTAAACTGACTCTTGATGAGACATTTAATTACTTCCCTTGTTATATATTAAGTTGAGGAATTCATGGTGAAATAGTAGAAAACAATTGTTTTAAATTATTAATATATAAAAAGTATATATAATATATGTATATGTAATATTTCATATATTTTATAAATTAAGATATAATTTTTTTTAAAACTGGGATATGAAATATATTATCAGGAAATGTATGCAAATACTCTATCCTAAATATGTTACCATATTTGCTTGTTGAATCTTGATAACAATAGAGTAATTTCCTATGTATAGCCAGCCATACTTTTCCAGTACCTTCTAGAGCAGAAGTCTATTTGCTGAATTGTACTTGCTTCTCTCTGCACATGATACTGAAACACCAGTGTGTTACACAGCTATTCATGTGAAATGTGAAGATTCCAAACATTTCCTGTTCAAAGACTTCTGTTTACATACAAATTCTGAAATCTGATTTTATAAGTTCAGAAATGATTAGTTCATAAAACATACATTAATAGGGAGGAACTAACTCTCTACCTGCCTGCATAKACATAGGAATAGTGCTRTTYCCATAAGTAAGAAATGTGCTGCTTRGGGCCTTCAAGTGGTTACTTGCCATCTGTTCTTTAGAGAGTTTACCTTGGCAATAATTCCTCTCTTCCCCAAACAGTGTCTAATTACAGTTAGAYTAATTTGTTCCATGTATTTAGGTAAATATTTCAGCTGATCTTTGGTGTTTTTGTGAATGATCCTTCCTCATCTCACATTTAGCCTTCAGATTTATCCTAAAAAGCACATCTCACTGTGATCCTTATATATCCTTTCAGAGTTTTACCTAAGAGCTCTTTCAGAGTTCTGCCTTGCCTTCACACAGGAAAAATATATTGGTCCATTTTTGTAACTTCTCATTACAAAGAAAATGACACATAGAATTCATAGTCTTAAACCTTTGTAAACTCAGATTAATTAGTAATTTCACACTTAACAAACTCACTTTATTGTTTTATTGYTATATGAGTGAAAATTAGAGAAAAGGCAAAAAAATGAGCCAATGATCTCAGGGCCCTCTCTGATCTCATGACTCCACCATGTCTTAGGGGCATCAAACCCATCTTGGCCTAAGTATTTCCAAACCAATTTGAAACAAGAATGGCATATTTCTCTTTTCAGAACACAGACCAGAAAAAGGCAGATTTTCTTTTTTTCCTCATAGGCATCTGCTGTGCTACTAAATACTACTTTGAAGCTTCAACAAAAACTCTTTTTTAATAGTCTGTGAATATTTTTTCAAGAGCATTTAAATGAATTAAGGAATCAAGCTATCATTTCTTGAGATAGTGAATAATCTTTGTGAGCTAGTAATCTATCACGTGAGTGAGGATGACCTGAAAACTTATTTACCTTCCCTTCAGAAAGGATCCTCTGGAATTTAAGTCAGCATATATTTGTCATGTTTAACACATATACATACACCAGGGCAAATGTACTGGTTTAGGGCAACTTTGGGAGAAAACCTCCTAAGGGGCTCTCCCTCCCTACCCCCCAACCAGTTTGGGAAAGACTTCCTCAGAGAGAAATGGAAAGAAACCTGTTTATTAAATAGACAAAGCACTSCCCAGCACAATAAATTGAACAATACCAGATGACAAGAAGTTTGTGCTGCTCTGGAGAGATGATGAATTCAGAAAGAAGGTCTCCCCTGAAGGTGGTTACTCTGTTCTCAGTCTCTCTGGCACCGGGAGAAGTTCCTGTGCAGGGTAAATCTCAGTGGGTCCCAGGTGTGAGCCCCCTGGCGCTCCCTCGGGTCCTCAGTCCAGAGATATGCAAACAGTTTCAGGGAAAAGGCAAAGAAGAGAAACAAACAAACAAAAAAAAATCGAAGGAAAAAAAATTCTCCATCTTAGCTAGCTACACTACCTAATTAACTAAAGAAAAAGAGGGGGCAAAAAAAGAGCCTCTCCATCTCATGCCATATGTGTTATCAAACTCCCCAGATGCTCAAGGCCACTCAGAGCCTCTGAGAAAAAAAAAAAAACTGCACCTCCTCCTCCCCCCTCCTCCCAGACCCAAGACTACCGTGTACAGAGTTCAACATCCAGCATAAATGCAACAGACAATTGGGGATACAAGCATCATGAAGTCACTCTAGGACAGGAAAGAAGCGCCAAATCATAATTTGTGGCTCTTAATGTATTTGCTTGGGTTTTTTTCCCTAAATTCTGAATGTCATCTAGAAAAGACAGAGTAGAATCCACATCATTAATGGAAAAGTCCCTTGAGACAATTTTCATAATCAGGTTTGCTTTCTTATTGGTAATAACAGTGTCTATACAGAGATTTATTACCAAGTAACATGTTTTGGAGATGGTGATTTCACAGCAGTTTTGAGTGTCTAGTAGCACTTGGACACAAAAGTTAGAGAAGTAGTTGATAAACAAGTGTGCATGGTGAWTCTCATGTCAGAGAGAAAAAAAGGTATATTGGGGGTGAGTTAATGCGCACCTAYTTCCATGTTAGATTAGATCTGCACAATTAAAATCAGAAAAACAGGAAATTAAATGTATTGAGATTTTATGATGAATATAATTCAATCTTGATAAAACTCCTCTTAACTAAATGGCATGTAATTTATAGCAAGTGTTTAAAACCTGCTTCCAAATTCAGCAAACATTAAAAAACTTAGCTGCTGAAAGACAATAAATGCTTACACTCTAATCACAGAATTTTTTGGTTGGAAGAGACCAAATGTTATAAAAATGAAATAAACAACTTGCAAATAYTTTGAAGTGTTTGGAAAAGTGCAAAGGATAAAAATGGGGGCTTAATTTCTTTTCCCTTGCTTTAAATTCTTCATAATTCTTCATATATTAATCTGGCAAAATGTTGTCATTATGCATTTGGTTCTAGGACCATATACATATTCAGTTTAAAACTTAGGGTGACATTAGTTAATGTTTAAAGCTTTGAAGACATAGGAAGGGGTTTATTTTATCACTCCCCATTTATACAATCAATCACAATTGGCATATATTAGAATGATCAAATACTTGAAATGTTAAACTCACCTGACAGTCTAATTCAAAATTGAATGGTATCCCTCAGTTGTCACTACAGTTTGCCAAGGTCACACCTAAAGAAATACCTTTCATAATTTGGAAGAAAATATGGGAGACCTCAAAGTGGGAAACGAGACAGTCTTTTTCATTATTCATCTAGTTGTATGTGAGAAATGGCATCTTAGATATGTGCAGAATGAAGATGCAAATTTACCCCAAAAGTTATCACAATTGTCATGCAAAATGCAAATGCAGTGGACCCTCCTAAAACTGCATGACCATCTCTGATATTTCAGCATTTCAAGCAGGCTAAAAATCAAGATTTACATTAGAAATACATGGACTTATGTTCAACAGATGTAGGGTCTAAAAGTAAATTTCAAGCAATGCATTTATTAGCTAATTTAAATTTTAATAAGGAAATAGCCACTGATTAGTTATACTTTTTGACCTGTAATAATCCATCATTAATGCTGCAGTACAGAAAACTTTTCCATCATGCATTGCTGCTATACTTACAGGTCTTCAGACATCTTAAGTCTGTGCTTTATTATGCACATGTATTTATACATATCTAAARTATCATTCCAACTTTCATATTTAAAAAATTATTTGAACCTATATGAATAAGAAAATAAGAGATGTGGTACTCATCTCTAGGAAAAGCCTTATRCAAAGTCAAAATTTGGTTGATTTATTCAAAGCTGCTAAGCAGTGTGTGTACCTAATCTGCTGTTCACTATGCTGAAAATTTATCCTGAGGGTCTAAAAGACACATTATACTTATAAAACTGTATAAACAGTCACAAGTGAATTGCAAGTTTACAGCTACATGGCAATCCAAATGCAAACAAAAAGCAAGTTCACAGTGATAGYTTAGCTGCCTCCACACCAAAGTTGCCTTGTTTTCTGTTTAAAAGACTTCTCTTTCTGAGCACTTCCACAGATTTACTTGTCCCACTATGAGTCTAGGGGAATCTRGCAAAAAAGTGTTTGATGTTCTACAGACTATCAGGACCTAAGAACTTCTTATCTGATTTCTAGTGGTAGGTAGTTGCAACTGGGGCAATTGCCTTACCTTTCTTCACATTGAAAAGAATTCAGAACTTTTGGGCCCAAATTCRTAGGATACATGAGCTGTATCTGAAAATCTGTACTTTTTGCTTTGTGTACACTGTATGTAAATCCCACCCTCAAGGTATCTACAGCATGCACAGTTGGAGCTGGATTGTGACTGCACTAGACTTTCAGTGGAGGATTCATCAATCCTATCACGTTTAAAACTGCCAACAGGGGCAGGTCTGAACTGTCTTCTGAGCTGGAAAAGACTGTCAGCACACCAGAAGAGACAAGAGAAACCCACTTCAGACCAGCTCTACTGTKGTCCCTGACTGGATGACCATCAGTAGTGTGAGTGCCTTAGTTGCATTCCCAGAATTCATCCCGAATTTAGACTGAAAGAAATTTAGGTCACAAAATCCAAGAGAGCTTTGCTATGGAAACATAAATATGTTAATTGTCTATGATTGGATTTACTGTAAATATGCATTCCTGTTACAAATTAAAACACTAGTATAGATGTTTTTTGGGAACCAGATGCTAGTTTTTGGCAGAATTTCCTGTTGACATTGTATTATAGCAGGAGCTTAATATGTTTGAGACKCCAGCTTTGTACTTTTGGAGAAGACTTCATTGTATGGATTGTTTCCATGGTGTCACTTCAGCAATTATAGTGCAGTAGTACTGATTCAAGRCTTTGTACTTGCTTTCTGTAGGAAGAACCKTTTGTAATTAGTTATGCATCTATTTTCTGTTCTAGCCAAAGAGTTGTACTACCTAGTATTCACTCTCACCTTTGAGGTTCATTTGCTAATGTCCTCCTTATGAGAATCACTTATCTTCTTAGGTGACTGTGTTCTGTTGACTGGCTAGATAATGTGCCATAGCACGTCCTAGTGCTTTGTCCCAGCTTCTCCACTCTACAGTGGTTGTGTTGTAGCCCTGAATGTTGAACAAGTTGTGTGCAGAGTTTATGTACTGTTCACCATATGTGCAGCCACTTCTTGTGTTGCTGTCAATGGTTTCATTATTTTCCATCTTTACCTCAAGTGTTGTACTCAATGACTAGGTCTGAAAGTGATAATTACTTCCCCACTGCAGAGACAAACTGATTTACATATATATCAAAGGGAAACTGGAACATTTGCATATTTATAACCTGAAATATCCAAGAGCTAAAATTAAGATAGGGATGTCTTGATCTTAGTTATAAGCTTGTTTTAATACAAAGGTTTTAGTCAGTGGCTTCTGTAATCAGATCAGTGCATTAGAGTGAAGTATCTTTTGTTCATCACAGAAAATCAACATAGAGATTAAAATTATTGTTAGCTTGTAAATGATGGTATGCAGAAGCTGCAACGTTGASTTTTCATGAGGTGAAAATCTTAGCCTTTGAGCCCTGAAGAGATGATTAACTGTGGAAAAACCTCAAACTGTTGTAGCAGAAAGGGGCTCCCARCAGGTTTACTATGTAGTAAACCTATGGGTATATGGTTGAAAAGCATCAATATATTTTCTGGTGGAAATTTGGGTTTCCAAATACTTGTGCATGTAGCATTAATTTGTAGTATTTTATGCATCTATTCAAARGCCTGCCACTCACAGAGGTGAATGCCTGGAGCTGCCTACAATTTGCAGTTCTGGTTAATGATGCTATTCAAAACCAAACATGAGCAGCAGTAGCAAATTCTGAACAGCAGATAAAAACAATAAAACACCAACAACAATCAAATTGCCTCTTCTAGGCAGTRATGTGATGGCTTATTTTCCCAGGCTGATCTATTGGAATCTTTGTTCAATAATTGTCTCAAGCTTGCTGTAAGTTTCTGGATACAAGAGAGGCATGTGAARGTTTACTGGAGTTGGAAAACAGTGTTACATTAACAGGAATTTCCTTTACTATCAAATGCCTTTTCTTGAGAAAGATCCTTAACCCTCATTCTAAAACATGTTTTGTCTTTGAATCTGGCAAACTGTGTTCAAGCTTTCCTCACAAGTAGATAGACTATTTTTTTCTGAAGCCTAGATTACACAGAGGTATTCTGTTTCCTCTAGCTTTCTATTTACATTTTCAGCAATATTCTAAATYATTTTGAATTATACAAACAATATTTCTTTCCTATTGACTTGCAATGACAGTTAAACTCATTTGTGATTAAAGTGCATATTTCCATATGCTTGCTTGACTAAACCTTTGAACACTTTTCCAAATCACTAACAYGTTTGTAAACACATTATTGTTTTTCAGTGTTTGTACCTTGTTTACAATTTAATAGTCATTTTTATAAGCCCTATCTCTTCATGTGGATGCTTTCCATGAGTMAAAACTCAGGATTACAATCATCATTAGCAAGGCTGGTTCAGCTACCATTCAGGCTGTGCTGGAGRAGCTGAATAGCAGCATGGTGCTGTGTTTCCTTCCAAAGAACAGAGTCAATTGCTCTTCTCACTTTCACATGGCTATCACTCCACTGAAATTGGCATTTTCACATTCAGAATGAAACAATTCTTTATAATTTTACACAGCTTGAAGCAAGAATGGAGAGCAGAATATAGAGAGCRCTCCTCAGTATATTTCACAAGAAGTTTCATTTAAATTTTGGAACACGGATGCACTAATTAARACAAGGAACATCTTAACGCAGTCCTCAATCTGTTTAGTATCTTAAAAATACATGAATGAAAGAAAAATGTCCAATGATCTAATGCCTTTGTCTGCTGCAATGTTAGTCACCTACATTGCAGAATACATTTGTATAATGGCAGTAGTAGGAGGAGCTTGATCTGAAATTCTAGTTGCTAAAKAGCTGCAGAAATTGTGGAGCTCCATCAGCTAGATTGATTCTGATATTCAGAAATGTTGTCTTTCCAAATATGTTCTGTTCAAATCAGAAAAAATTTAAGTGGTGCCATCCACATAGATCAGTTCAGCAATTAATTTTTCAGAATGTGGCTTTCAAGCAAGGGATTTTAATTTAAACTCTTTCCATTTTATTGATAATTTCCTACTCTGGGGATTGTAAGGTATAGTTGCTTAAACAAAGTTGTGGTTTTCACAATATTTTGACCTATTCATCCTACAGTTTCATATTCTGTATAAACCCTTGACATCCACAAATTCTATTGAAGTTTGTATTGCTTTCTGAAGCCTGCAATAGAACTCACAGGGGACACTAAGCCAGCTGAAGCCCCATTCTTCTAACTCAAGAGTACATGATGTACAGCATATTTCCAATCATATTTTATGGGTGAAGCAATACAATTTTACCATCATCTCTTATGCAGGCATCATTTATCTGTTCACCACACTCATTRAAGTGTGTTGCTCATGGAGTTGCATGTTTAGCACTTTGGGTGCAATTCATCTTACTGTCCTTGATGTCTAATATAAAAGCAGTATTTTTCAGTAATTTGCCTATCTTCTCTTTTTTTAGTCAACAGGTAAGAAAGGTCTTTTTGCARCTGTGATTCACCTCTTCCAAGGCAGCTAAAATAACTGTTATTGCCTGGGAATATTTATACATCAATTTTAACTTAAATCTAAAGTSTCTGAAATATACAGAAGTAGTGAGAGTGAGACAGTTATAATTACAAAAAATATCTATATAAGAAAACAGTAAAAGATATATTTGTCTTCATGATAGTATTTGCKTCCAAAATTCTTATAATATTGAACATGAAGGATAACTATCCACAGACATCCACAATACATTCTTTGCATTTTTCTGCACTGGTTACAATTTAGAAATACTGGTAAGTGAAYGTATTTCTTGTGTTAACAAGAATCACATCATTTAAATGCCCTTAAACGTGGCTTATCTCCTGGTAAAACACACTTTGCTGCTTATTTACAGTTTTCATTCTAGTAGGTGCCAGTGTTCAATATCAAAATAGAAATGGAAGGTTTGCTTGTGAGTGTGTTGTGACTGCCATACTCTGACAATACTCTTTTTTGAATTACCTCTATTAGTCCATCTGTACTGAAAAATGCTGCTAAGAGAAATTGTCATTTTAGCATTCATTAATTAAACCTAGTGTAGGCAATCCTCTATGTTTAAAAACCCTTTTGAAGGAAATGGAAGTTTTACCTTTGAGCTTAACAAGTTTTGGATGAGAATTTCTGTGCATTTTATATGGCTGGGGGYTTTTTCTAAAATGGGAAGCATTTAAGTGTCAAAATTTTATCATTTTTTTTAGAGCAAGTCAAGTTACTCAACCTTGTTAAAAAAATTCATTATACTGTCTTACATTTAATTTTAATATTAATTTTTAATTTTAAGTTTGATTATCTGTGATAGCAAGACAATTGTCATTGCTTCTCATATCATCCCAAATTAGTTGGGAAATCAAAGTAGCCATTATTGAATGATTGCCAATGCCTTTGATCACCAGAGATCATTTAATGTTACATACTTAGTGCCATTCTCATTCTATTTTCATTTTGTTTTACACAGAAGATTAATTTGAAAGTTCAATTTCATCATTGAACATGATGTATATAAAAAATACTGTTGTGCACATCACTGCACATATATTTCTTTGCACAATATGATTTATTATTATTGTCATTGTATCATAAAACCATAGCTTTATGTAGATTGGGAGGGAACTCTGGAGGTCATGTGGCTGAATACCTACACATAATTTCCTAATTTATCTTTATAYGCTACTTTTTTGTCGTCATTGACACATTTCCAAGAGATAATGAAATCACTTAGCAAGTGCATTCTCCAAATAATTTCAGAAGCCAATGGGAAATTGCCTCTTTCTCTTCTGGCACTAAGTCTGCCTTATGCACTAAGCGCATGGCTTGTCAGATGGATCTGCATGATTTTCCTTCAACCCACCAACTTTAAAATGTCAGCCTTTGTAACAGATTTTCTCAGATCTGTTGGGAAATTTCAACTCCCACAAGGCTTCAAAATTTACATAAACAAATTCTCCTACTCTTAYATTTCTTCTTTGCTCCTACTTTACAAATGAGACGAAAAGGTATCTRCTTATATTTAGCAGCTGATGTTCCTTTAATCATGACCCAGTCATTTGAAACATTAAGACAGTCAACCTCTTTAAARAGACAGTTTTAGAATGATATAGCATTAAGAGGCAACTAGAAATAGTGGCAATAAAGTAAGGTCATTACTCCTTATCCAGAAAAAGAGCATAGCAACAGAAACAGTGATATGGAAACCATTTAGCAGGCTCTGTATTTCAAGTTCTTATCTCAACCTCTTTGACACAATAATTGGGCATCAGAAGGTGAATTAATTCTTAGTGGACAAGTTAACAAATCAAATTTAACATTCAAATTGGACCATTCTTGGATGCTTAAGTAAAAGAATAAAGATAAAATGGTTGTGAAGACAGAATTATCTTTATATGTTCTGAGATCCCTAAAGGACAGGTTCTTTGTCAGGCTGATGTGAAGAATTATAGTCTTAAGCTTTGGTAATTTTCCAGGACCAATAATTTTAGATTCCTAATCAGAATAAAATTCACTGGAGCAAGTTACAAAGAGCAGCTTCACTCTCATTCATACAGAAACACACTTTAAAGAATTCAGTCTAAATAGGTTTCAATATAATTTATATAACTGCAAGGCCCTTCATAGTGCCAAAGTAGTGTGAGGAGCCCTTTGTAGAATGAAACATGAGCCCATGGTGCCTAAGAGGTGCAAAACATATCCCTGTGGATACTTCTTTTAAATGTGTGCACCTGGGTGTGTTTATTACCTTGCACATTTTGAGGTTAATTGGTGTTTTTCTATATGATATTGAGAACTAATTATTAGGTTTGATAATGAAACTACACATACTTCAAAGGTGCTACGTACATACTCTTACTTTTTTTGTTTTTGTCATACTCCAGCATTCACACTGAGATTTTCTGCCATACTGCCTCTGTAGGTTGCCAGGCAGCAAGGCTTTACCCCCAAACTGTGAGATCTACTCTGCATGCTGAGACTCTCTCCTCAKTGTTATTGAATATCCTCAGAGGCTTGAATCTTCTTGCTAAGGGTTTCCCTTGATTGAGAGCAAATGCTGCCAAAAGTCACTTGCTCTCTRTGGATTAGCCCTTTTCTCTGATGTGCACAAATCGTCTCATATTGTACTTCAAGAAACCCTGCAGCAACTAAGTTACTGTCCCAATTGCTAGATGCCCTTTGTGGTTGTGCCCCACTGAGTGCTGCATGTGCCAATTGCTGTGTATAAGAGAGTTTATGTGAAAAGTGATCTCAAAGAGGCATAAGGACACAAATATTTATATGTGCCGAGGCTAATGAAAAAGTTAAAGTCCCCAGTGTCCAGAGGAGGCAATGAGGCTGGTGAAGGGCTTGGAACACAAGCCCTGTGAGGAACGACTGAGGGAGCTGGAGTTGTTTAGCCTGGAGAAAAGGAGACTCAGAGATGACCTCACTCTCTTCAGCTTCCTGAAGGGTGGTTGTAGTCAAGTGGAGGAGTTGGTCTCTCTCTCCAGAGCACACARCTGACAGAATGAGAGGACACAGTCTGAAGCAGCACCAAGGGAAATACAGRTTGGAAATAAGGAAAAAGTTTTTTATGAAAAGAGTGATTGGGTACTGGAATAGTTTGGCCAGGGAGATGGTGGAGTCACGATCCTTGGACGTGTTTAAAAAACAGACTGGACATTGCACTCACTGCCACGGTTTAGTTGATAAGGAAGTGTTAGGTTAGTTCATAGCTTGGACTTGATGATCTCAAAGGTCTTTTTCAACCTAGTTTATTCTATGATTCTTAAAGTCTGGATGCGCTGAAGAAGCATAATCTGAGTGACAGAACTCTTGTATACTTTACATCTGACCAAGGGGCTCATGTTGAAGAAATCTCCAGTGCTGGAGAAGTCCATGGAGGATACAATGGCATATATAAAGGTGAATATTCTCTGATTGCTCTTGAAAAATGCAAGAAGAAAGCATCTTCTTGGGTTTGCACCAAAACTGTTATGCACTGTGTGGTCAAGGACATAATCTTCAATCTACTCAAAATAAAGTAAGAAGGTTTATTTTTATTCTTTCTAATGAAATTCAGTGAGTCTTCTCTTTATGAGACACTAATTTCTTTTCATATTTCAGGCGCCAAGATCAAAGAAATCCAGCAATTTTTGGAAAGTCGTTCACCCAACTTGAAACTTTTAGTTGTAGAGATAACAATGTAAAATTTCCTTAGTTTTTTTTTTTTTTTTTGTTTTTGTTTTTTTTTTTTTTTTTTTTGATACATGTAGTATCACAGAACTACAAAATCTCATAGTAGTTGAGCCTGGAAGGCATCTCCCAGGGTCTGCAGTCCCAGCCCCTGCAGAGCAAGATCAGCTGTAGCACATTGCTCAGGATTGTATCCAGCCAGGTTATGAAAATCTCCAGTGATGGAAACTTCATAGTCTTTTTGGGCAACTTTCTCTAGTGTTTGATCATGCTCACCATAAAAAAAAAAACCCTTTTTTATATGTTTAAATGGAGTTTTTTGTGGTTTAATTTGTGCCCATTCCTTCTTGCCTGTCAGTGGCCTCCCATTGAAAAGAGTCTCGCTCTGTCCTCTTTAATCAGGTAAATCCATGTAATCCCTACAGATGCATAAGATCCTGCTAAACATTTTTTTCTTCAGGAAGAACATATCTCTCAGCCTCTCCTCATATATTTAATGCTCCAGATGCTTAATCATTCATCACCTTCCTTTGAACTCATTCCACTATGCCCATATACCTTGTACTGCGGAGTTCTGCACTTGAACCCAGTGCTCCAGGTACATCTCACCAGTGCTGAGCAGAGAATAGGACTTGCCAGAAGCATTCTTCCTAGTGCAGCTCAGAATGATGTTGTTCTCCCTTGCCAGAAGGGCACATTGCTGGCTCATGTTCAGCTGGTTGCTCATTAGAACCCTCCAGTTCCTCTCTGCAGAGCTGCTTTCCAGCCAGTTACTCCCCAGCCTTTGCTTTGCTAGGGGTTACTGCTATGAAGATGCAGGACTTGGTACTTCCTTTGCTGAACTTAATGGGGTTCCTTTTGGCCCATTTCTCCAAGTCTATCAGTCTCTTTGGATGGTAACACAACTTTCCACTCTTGCCAGATTTATATCACCTGCAAAACTTTGAAAAGGAAAAAATTCAGGCATGTAGAGTAAGCAATAACCATTCAGAGAGGTTTTCAAACAAGAGGACCCCACAGATTTTAGTCACTAGGTATCTGTCTGAGAAATTACCCTGGTATTTTAAGAGAATTCAAAGGAAATGCTATACAAGAAAAACAAGGAATGCCAAAGTTATGAGGTCTATCAGATGGGTCCCCTTGGGCTAACAGCARAGTGAAATGTATCTTGAACATTAGCACATAGGCCTTGCATAGWGATTTAAGTAATTAAGGAACCATATGGTTGCATATCTGTAGCCATAGGCACAGCCTGAGGTGTTTTAGAAGCTCTAAAAAATATTTGCCTTCTAGAGTGCCAGACATAAGGTACAGGATAAATGATAAGGAAGGAAAAAATACACTTGGGAATATGTCTTCTTGAGGAACTTTGATTAAATGGAGTCTTTTCTCTCAAGCCTTGCAAAATTTTGTGTTCGTATTTATAGTGCAGAGAAAAAATTGAAATAGATCTTATCTGGATTAAGAAAAAAATCTGATTAATAGGTTTAGTTGGGTACTAATGGGGCTTCTTTTTTTAAAAAAGAAAAATTATGTGGTTTGCAGTTAGCACCTGTGCTGTGTTGACAAATAGGCTAGAAAATAATCACAGTGTATAAAACAAAATTATTATTAGATRAGAGACATTCTTAATAAAATAAAAGGAAATTAAAAGACCTATGCAATTACTTGAATATACTTTTAATATTTTAAAATACAATGAATTCTGCTTTATAGTCCACTCCATCTCAAAATAATTCCTTAATTTAACAGATATATTATRCATCATTTTCAAAAGGACTTAAGTAGAAATAATCAATTAATTGCATAACTAGCAATTTTCATACCTAGGAATTTATTAATATTAAAAGTCATGTGTGATGAAATGTGCCTGTACATCTCTGACAGAATTARTGAGAACCAGATTTGTGAAGGGACAAGACTCAGGCACTGATACAGCAATGTTCCTAAAAGAGCAAAGGACAATTTTTATGCAGCTTGTGTGCACACATCAGGAATTTGCTTCCTGTGTTGCATAGTATAAAAACCTGTGAGACATACACACCCTTTCTCCTCCCTGTCTCTGCTAGTCAATCTCCACTACTTATCTTTTTGTATCTGAGTGCTGTATGAATGCAAATATGAATCAAGCCACTTAACGCTCTTGTCAGAGCTGGAGCAGTATGTTCAGCAATAATTGGTTCTGCCCTAAAATCAAAAGCTCTCAACCAATCTCCACAATTCTAACTCACTAATTTCTCTTGATACCTAGCCAAATAAGTACCAATAATAAAATTTAAGAGGGGTTTGGAGAGTTAAGATGGTGCTGAAAAACTCGGTGCACAAGGGGAAATTGCTGTTCGAAGGTTTTATTACTCTGGATTCTAGCTACAGAACAGTTCACCATAAATTTGGATAGCCCTTGAAATTAGAAATCAGAGCTAACATAGTGTTTAACCAAGTGCTGTTGGTTACTGCAGAACACTGCAGTACACAGTGTGGTTTATTTCTGCAGTATTCCTTTCCAGAAGATGTTATATAGAAATACTGAAGTGATGGATCAAAATCTCTTTCCAGTGGCCTTTTTTTGACGGTTGATTAACAGGATCTGTGTAGTAAATAAAATCCCTAAGAAGATCCTAATCCTAGACAGTATGACCTAGGTTTAAGATGTGAACCCTGAAAATTTAAATTTTACAAAGATTCTTAACATTAATTATATAATTTTTTTATCATATAAAGATTAATTTCTACTTTGAGTCTTTCTAAAGTCTGAGCATAGCCTTGATCACTTGTCCGTGGGGACACAGTGCTTTCATTTACTATTTTGAAATGGAACAGTTGCAAATTTCATGGAACATCTTGAATTTTAATAACATTTCCTCACTAATATAGCATAAAGGAGGAAAAAGTTTTAAATCRTCCCTAGTTTTGTATACTTTTCTAGTGCCTCTTTATAGAGGCAAAATTCTCTTTCTTCTGTCTTATTATTTATAGCTGATGAGTTTTTACTTTTCCCAAATTTCTTGTTATTTTATTATGTAATTTCTTGTTATGTGAATTACTTCCCTTTCAAAAATGAAGTAAATATACTTAAATAGTAAGGGGCTTAACACAAAGTAACATTGAAGTACCTTACTATTGTTTTGGGGTATTTTTGCAAAGAGTTACAGGCTGTTTGTTTTCTCTYTTTGTTTCCTGACTGTTAGTTAGATTTTGATTCATGACAATCTTTTGTCTCTTAACCTATGATTAATGTTCCATAACTTCTCCTGAAGGTCTTTTTCAAAGATCTTTTAAAGGTTTAAATCTAGATACAGCTTCTAAAACAAAAAATAGTGGCTATTTTAGTAAGAATTTTGTCACAACAACTGAAGGCCTTCTTACCTGTACTCATTAAATACACCTTGGATTTGTACCTGATACAATTAATATTTTAAATAAATTAAAAATATTGACAATTTAATAATACATTAATTTTAACAATTTAATATTGAAATAAGGAAAGTAATAGTTGTAACTGAAGTATCTTTTTTAAACTTTCCACGTAATTATTCTGGGTTTTTTTGGTTTTTTTCATTTCTGTAATATTTTTTCTGTTGAAAGTATAGAACATGAAGATATTGCTATACATTAAGGTATATAGTTTCCAGGATACCTGCACTGACTTCTTAGGTGTTTCTCACTAGCTGACTCACTGAATCCATTTGACCTAGTCACCATAGCTTTCCTTTAGTAGCAGATATAAGGTTAGTTTTTCCAAATACTTKGGATTTCAAATAGAATGAGTAGAAWAAATAAATAAATAGAATTTCCTCTATATTAACAAGATGATTTAAAGGAAACCATTATATTCTTCTTTGGTACCCTGAGATTTTTRATCTAAGTATTTTGTGGTAATTTCTATTTAGTTTCTTAGTGAGTAATTTCTCGAATCAGCCTCAGTGTGCTATAATATATATCTATATCTATACATAATTTATAGCAGTAAACTATGAAGGCAATAAGAACTTTTCTCTACACTCTTTTTCACTATAGTATTTCACTGCAGACAGTGCAAGTCCTCTCTCACRATCCCTTGTTGCCATGTGTCCCACATTATCACATAGAGGATTTTCTCTTCAATCTCCTTACATCTGACTGTCTTTTGGATATGTACATTTTTCCTGTACCTCAGACCTACATTAGAAACAGTCTTTGTGCTTATGAAGCACTTAGCACAATACAGACACTTTTGACTACTGTCATGCTGCCAGAGGGGTCATGAGTTCTGCTGCTAATGGAAGTGGAGCCAAACACTGATAAAGCCAAATGGTGTGAACAAYATTCATTTTAAGTGCTTTGTGCCTTAGAAATAGGTGTTATCATAGTTATTTGTTACTAGCCATAAAAAGTAATAATTAATGTTTCCTAAGGGCTTAGACCCTGATTTTTTTAAAAATCTGCTACAGGTCTGTGAGACCAAAGCAAGAAATGAATAACCATTTTTTTTTTAAATTTTATTAGTGTAAAACAAGTTTACAACCTGCAGTGATAATTTAGTTCAGCAGGGTTTCTTGAAGCTGTTAGTAAACCTTTTCCTTCCTGTAAGCCACAAAGAAATCAAGCTGACCATTACTTTGACCCCAGGAATCATGCTGTGGCATATCTGGGGATATCTATTTGAGTTTACTTTTGACTTGAAAGGAAGCAGTAGTTGACCTTTTTTTTTTTACATGTACTGTATTTTTATGTTCTCTCTGAAGTGATGTAGATTTTTAAATAATCAACCCATCTTGTAATTTTGACTGGAACAAAAACTATCCTCAGAGAAAATTTCATTTGATTGGAAGAAATGTTAGCTGAGAAACATCCAAATGAGCCATGTCTATTCCATTCACCTGTACAAGAATAGCTCCGATTAAAAATTAACAAAAACAGTACATGAAACAAGTCAAAAATCAGTAAAATAAAGAGTAAACTTGTCATTGAAAAGAAAATGTTGTTCAACCATTTTATAAAGTAAGCAACAGTAACCACTCTTGATTGTTTTTTGTGGCATAAAGTCCAGTATAGATGGGTAAAATAATTAATATCTTTGTGTTTCTSTATCATTCAAGAGAATAAATTGGGTTAGTAAGTGTTTTCAGAAGAATATATGGTGGAAAAGATAGTATGGTTATACTCAAGGTGATTTAGGAAAGTTATTTAAAATAGTCTTCATCATTTATCATTCATAATGTTAATAGTGATTTACTGCAGTTCCCMTTTATATATCATTCTTTGTAAAAGCTCTGTTGCCAGAGTTAAGTAATAGCAGTCAATTTAAACCAGAGGGGGGAAAAAAGATACATTCTTTTAGCTAAGATTTGAAATGAGGTTAAAATGGAAATTTGACATCATGTTTTGGATGACTGCAGAGACTTACGTCTGTATTTTGCCTGCTCCTGCAGATTTTTCAGGAAAGGTTGAATGTAGGCTATTGTTCAATATAACACTGAAAGGTGCAACTACTCAGAAAGCATAGATAGCAAAGCAGGAAAATACAGCCTGGTGTGTTTTGTGCTGTTTTAAAAACATTTTTAGAAGGATTTAAGAGACAAAAATAACAMAAAGGCAGGTTGCCTAGTGTTTGCAAGGCATACAGGCAACTAGGTTGCAGAATTTTCTGTTTCTATGTTGTCAAGTCTGAGCAAAATACAAAACTAATGACCCAGGTCCTTAAATATCTAGATATTTTGTTTCAAAATAATATTTTGTGGATATCTTATTTTTATTAGCCATTTAGATATTTGTTACATGTTTCAAGAAACCTTGATTTATTTTCTTGTTAAGGAAAAAGGAATGCAGATATCTGGAATAAAGCTTAACAACTGGAGTTTTAAAGATGATAAATGTCCAGGGATTTGTAATCGTGTAATGGCATTAAGCACCTGCAGTCACTAAGCACAATTCTAATAAAAATCAACACCACATAAGCAGAGATAATAGAAGATAGTCTTCTGCAATGACCTGTAATTCCTGCCTTGATTCCCTGCTATTCCCAGTCTCCAGAGATGTAAAAAAAATGATGCTCCAATTAGCCTTTTGAAAGGAAAACAGCAGTCACTTCTTCATAGATGCAAGTGAGGAGAAAGCCCTGCTGTGGAATCCATTTTGCTTTTTCAATCTTACAGCAGGGCATCAGAGTTTGTGGAGTATTTCTTTGTGCTTGGKTAATGTGCAATTTTTCTGTCCTTTTCTGCTGATTCAAGAAAATTGTACTGTGAAAGTGACCCAATATCTAGGTTTTAAGTGACCAATATCTAGGTGTGAGAATCAGATTTACCACTTACTTTGAAATCTCTCTGTCTTCAGATTACAAAGGAGACAACAGTATAATGAGACTTTATTTAAACATCCAGTCTATCTAGTACTCTTACTAGGTTCAGACAGGCATACAGAAATAAAAAGATCATACCTAAAGCTACCTAAGGTATAGATCAGCTCTTAGTGTTGTCTGTTGATAGTGTTCAGCCATAAAGCTGCTGTCATGTGTACACAGAATTAGGATCTGGCTCATGAAATAAACCACCTCCCTGACATAGCTGTTCACTAGAAGTATGTTAAGTTGAGGATATCTGTAATTTTATGGMCTTATGCTTGAATTTTTATTTGGATTTAACAACTCCCACTCAACAGGAATTTCTATGCACCATAGCTTAGTCAGGTTATTAATCTTTCCTGCTRTGTAACACCTAATTCCCAACAAACTTTGAAAAACTTTATGACTGTTGTACAGGGGTAGACACAACTTGTTGACATCTACACTGATCTTGACCCAACAGCATTAACAACTGATCAGCGTACTTTTGGGTGAACACTTCCTTCTGGTGACAGGTGTTCTACATCTCACCAAATAACACTATATGAACTTAAATTTWCATTTTCTTTAGAGCTGTATTTTGAAAATAGTATTTTACTAGAATGTAAACAAAAATAGGACACGCGTCTCATTCTTGAGTTTTAGAATAGGTAGTCACACACTTCATCRTGAGAATTTATTACATTTAACTCGGTGATGACAGTAAACTTTTAAGAGTGTTCTAGAAGACAGATGAGATCTGATCTTGACACCGTTTTAAAAAAAAAACTTATGCAAATACTGTTGCTTATATAAAGCTGAATATTAGAAAGTCTAACTTTTCTGATGTCAGTCTAGATGTTTCCCTGACTATTCAATATTATGAATTCTGATAAAGCCCATGAAAAAAAAATTAGCAAAATTCTGATATAACAAAGAATCATGAGCTAATCTTTCAGTCACAACAAAAGAAAAAGGTAAATATATACAAAACAAGAGTTGTCTGTCTTGAATTTACTACTTACCTTTACAAACAGTGAAAATCCTGTAGAAAATCAGGAGGATTCTGAACCCCCTTTGCTGAAATGAAAAAGATTATTCAGAAGTCAGTAAACTAGACAGCATGTATAACAAGGCCTGGGTCAATACCAAAGGTATTGACTTCTGTGAGGTGTTCTGGGTGTTTAAGRTGCTGAGGAAACAGAACTTGAAATACTTCACTGTTTTGTTTCTTTTTTTTTTTACTTGAAAAAGGGAGATACAGGAAAAATAGTCTTTTAGTAGTTTTGACTGAACCATGAATTGCTATCTGATTCATTTAATGGCAGAAGTCCAACCCAGAAATTCCTGTTTTTATGGACATTTTATTGTATAAAATAATCTCAGTTTATTTCCAAATGGCCCTGACTATGTTTAACCCATACAAAACCCATCTGTTTATCATAGGTTACTTTTTCAAGTGTATATTAATTTCCTACATCACCCTAAAGTGCTCTACATGGTCACAACTATGCAGGACATTGGTAATAGAATTTGTGATGCTTCTTCATCCAGAGTCATGTCAAATATTTATTCAGTAATAGTGAACATGCTACCATAGAATAAACCCATTGCCCTTCTGCAAAAGGTGTTGGGAGGACTGGGCAGTGGTGGATCTTGTAGAAGCAGTAAATGACTGCAAGTCACTGTTCAATGCAGTYAGTAGATAGTGCATTTGATGCAACTGTGTTGGTTTAGAACACAAAACGTTCTTCACAGCATCCTGAAACTATCATCACTGAAGGGAATTTCTTTCTGATGCASAGAATTGGAGAATGCAGTAACATACTTAAATTGGTGTTTTCTTCTRTATAAAGTCATTAAGCACCATTTTTAGTAAAGTATCATGTACCTTCYCTGGGTTCATACTTCAGACATCTAGATATAAATTTTTTTTTTTGATTCCTGTTTTTTGGGAATAGGTTCACATATCTATGGGGCAAATTTCTATGTGAAAATGCAAGTGAAGTGCTTTTTAATCTCCTAAGACTACTTATTTTTTTGTAATGTAAATGCATTTTACAAGCTCTAATACATACTAGTAAAGTGAGAAACTACTACAGAAGGTAGAAAATTAAGAATAGGATAAATATATCTAATGGAAAGATTCTAGCTAGACAGAATGTTTACTATTTGGAAACTGAATCTTATGGGGTTATGGCATTATCGAAGAAGAAATTGATTTCTCAGCAAACAAAACTCATTTTTTCAGGTGGAAAATCAACAAACTGGGAAGGAGGTATTCGTGTGCCAGGTCTTCTCCGTTGGCCTGGAGTGGTACAGGYTGGTGCCTATATTGATGAGCCAACGAGCAACATGGATATATTTCCTACCATAGTTAAACTTGCAGATGCACAGTTACCCTCTGACAGGTATGCTCTGTAGTGTCTCTGTTTCAGAGAAAGTGTCATGAGTGGTTTATACATTCTGGTGATAGCTATTAAGATAGAGGTGAGAATGTAAATAAGAAACTAGGTTTTGTACWTGCAATATTATGTTGTCTCTTTTCATATTGACATACTGATAATATTTTACAGAAATGTTGTATGTAAATACAGCTTAACTCACAAAATAAGCAGCAAGCACCAAAAAGATAACAGAATAACATCAGAGCAATGTACTGTCAAATCAAACTTGGAATTACTTACTAAAAGCAAAAATGAATCAAAAAAGGTTCTGTTCCACATGACTGACTTTGGTAGAAAAAGAAACTTTAAGTGTAAATTACTTTAATTTTCATGAGCATAGCCTTGACCTGCTTAATAKCACAAAATACATCAAAATGCAGTAGGCTTTTCTTACACTTTTGTTTTGGGTTTTTTCTTTTGTTTGGGTTTGTTGGGGTTTTGTTTTTCCTCTGTACCTATTTAGTCAAAATAATCCCRTAGAGAGTTTTGCAGCCTGATCAGAAAAGCCGCTGGACTACCACAATTCATAAGATGCTTTCCTGACACTGCTGTATCCCCAGGCTTTATCTTGTCAGAGAGATGTGCAGTCCCAGTGGAAAAGGGCCTCTGCCTARATGCTGTTGCTATCCAAATCCAGTAAGTGGAGAAACCTGTTGATGTGCATATGCTTTGGGCACATGTATGAYTCACAAACTCCTTTTGAGCACAAAGCATCAAGAATCCACATGGGGAAGCCCAGTGAAATAAGTTGAGCAGTCACTCTGCTAATGATTATTCATTGAGTGTTTGAAAGAAATGGCAGGGCAGGACAAGTCTAAGWCATGAAAAATTAGTCAGGTTGGTCCTGAGAGATGCTCTGTAGGCAGTAATTCTGTTGAACCTCAGAAGTTCTGATTGTTCTTTATGTGGTAGATCTTAAGAATTTTGTTTTCATAATCCTTGAGTGAATACTAAGTACTGATATTTTCTTTGATCTCCTTTGTAGAAATTCAAATATACTTGTGTAACTTCCACTTGTAGGTTGCTCCACTGTCATTGTTCTGTGTTAGACTGATGCCAAAAGTACTGCTTCATCTTAGATCATGGACTAGCTTGAAGTATTCTTGTTCAAGCAGCTGAGTTCTTATAGCTCCAYTGAATTCTTCCTGAGAAATAAGAAAACTTAATGTAATTAATATTCTCTCACTGTGAGGGAGCAGGTATAAAAGGAACAGAAGAGATGCCCCTAGTTAAATAAGAGAAATCAGTATTTGGAAAGAAAAGTCATGTATATTCCTGTGAATCCAGCAGCTGTAGCAATGCTAGAATACTGGAGAYGTTTTTCTGGAGATGCCTTTTTCCCCAACAACAGGCTCTAGAACAGAAAGTGTTCAATAGACATGTATCTATTAATGAGCAAGSTTGAAAGACAAGTGTCTTACTGAGGCAAGAAAACATGAAAAACTGAAAGTGGGAAAGACTTTGTTTCAACAGACCCCCACAGACAGGGATTCACCCAGATGGTAGTTTTCAGACAARATAGCTTTCAGAATTCCAGGAAGTTTTCCTGCCCATCCTTCTAGAAAAGYGCTACTCTGAATGGCTTTGTTGCATGCAGTTGTTGACAAGAATTCAATCATCATGTGTGACTTAAAAAAATAAACTTAGCATCTGTCTTGTAGTTACACTAGCATGAAAAATGTTTTATGTAATGGTAATGAAATGATCATGTATGTAAATGTACTGAAAATCAACAGACTTTTTATAAGTTTCAAAAAAATTTTATGATATGTTCAAAATGCTTGAGAAAGAATTACTTGCTGATCTGTMTATCAGCAGAAAGTAATTTCCTATAAAACTTATTGAAAAATTTGTAATTCATACCAGGTCAAAAATGCAGACTCTTGATTTCTCCCCTGCTAGCTGATGTCAGCAATTCAAAGGTTTAATTTCAKGAAGCAGTTAAAAGTCTTGCTTMTTTTATAACTCAATTTTTATGTAAATGGATTCCTTCAAAGCAAAACCAAATTGTCCAGCAGCATTTAGAGAATTCACATATATWTATGTGCATGTGTGTGTTTATAGTTGATAAATGCATATTTAAACAGTTAATTTTCAAATTTGAAATTACCAYTTCTGTCTTAAATTGTGGCATACATAATGTGCTGGACAGAGATATTACCACTACTTTTGGGGATGCCAGCACAGAACAACATATTTTCTCTAGTTTTAGGGTTACTTTAGCCAGACTACTCCCAAAAGCTTGAGCAGGTATATGTGAAGGACTGTGTTGTATCAATTTTTTCTCTTATGTCTATTCACATTCTCAGAAGTGGAAAAAAAAAAAAAGAGTTGAGGGAATTATTCATAATGGCAAAATGTAAAATTTTTTCCTAGGTAATGTAAAGATCAAAGGGAAGAACACCTGAAAGTTTTTCTTCAAATTGACCAATTGGAAGTGGCCATTCAGGTTTTTTAAGCAGCAGATGAGCAGAGTTATATCATCATCTCAGGAAAGTGAGGTTTGGGTATTTTTTTCTGATTTTGAAATGCTTTCTTACTCAGGATTATTGATGGACATGATCTCCTACCTTTACTTCAAGGAAAAGTGACTCGGTCTAAGCATGAATTTCTCTTCCATTACTGCAATGCGTATTTAAACGCAGTGCGCTGGCACCCACCAAACAGTAAGTAAACTTGCCTGCTCACATTTTAAACATYTAATATAATTTTTATTGCAGCTTGAAAAGAGTCAGGAGGAAGCCTTGGGCTATAGTTACAAAAAATTGTTTAAAATATCTAGCCTTTTTCCTTCTCTTTCACTTTTGTCTTTGCGGTTGCATTCCTATTCACCATTTCATTGTTTGACATTATTTTATTTTTATATATTAATGTAAAATGTGAATGCAATACTGAGATCTATGGTATCTGAAAATGCCCTTTTTTTAAACCTTCRTGAGAGAGAGGCTGTGCAATAGAATGAAGCAGTTGAGGTTGACTCTTACATTGTTCTAAAAATGCACAGGTAATAGGATGGTTTGCTGAATAACAGCACAAGTATGATGCCARCCTGGCCATTTTTATTATTCARATAGCAARACATAGAAGAATTACTGAGTAAAARTCATAATTATCCAAGAAATTRATATTGTATTATGAAGTCMCTTTTAATGCTTTTTTTGAATGATGTAATTCTACTTTGTTGGCCATGGAAAAAAACATTTCTGTTTGATTTGATCTTTTTTAACTAACAGCTCACTGTTTCTGGTTGCACTTTCCACATTAACCAAAGCATATTTCCCTTTCTAAAAAAAAATCCCAGTACTGAATGAAGTCAAACACAAATTTGTCCCATCTCAGTTGACATTGGAAGTAATGAGTTGTGTTACAGTTACAAAGCAATGACCCAAAGCAARCTTTGGCTTAGAATTTTTTTATTTCAGTGTTTTGGGGAGGACTGGTTTAATAGCTATTATGCAAACTTAAAGTATTTGGAAACTGTCTTCTTGGCCATCTGTAGGCTGACTCYCTACCTGTCTTGGACTTTAAACTAGGAAAAGGGAAAATAATACATATAATATTTATTTACCATTACTGTGCCTCTATGTCTTGCATTTGATAAATAATCATAAGGAAGAACCAAGCAAACAGATCTAGAACCATTTTGTATCTGCTGGTGGATAAAGTTACTCTACATCATAATGAGAGAAGTGGGCAGAGAAGCTGTTTTTTCTCAAGCRTACACCTTTGCAAGCTGCTGTAACCCTTCTTGTCTGAGGAAAGGGTCATCTTTATTATTCACTRAAGGGGAATGTGATGGGAAATGAATGTGAGCAACAATGGGGGACTAGTCTACTGTATTTACTTGATGAGCAACAGCAGTGTAGAATGTGATTCTTCCTTTCTCCAAGGCATTCAAATTATAAAGCCCACTCAGAACCTGGCAAAAACATTTTCATAACACTGTTATGAAAAAAACCCACTTTTTTACAGAAGGTTGTTGTGGTTTAATTCCAGAGACCAACAAAGCCTGACAGAGCCACTCTGTGGCTCTTTCTGGGATGGGGAAGAGAACTGGAAGGGTATAAATGAGAARACTCAGTTGAGATAAAGACAGTTTAATAGATAAAGCAAAAGCCACACACACATTCCTTGTCAGCAAAGCAAAACAAGGAATTCACTCATTATTTCCAGTTAACAGGCAGGTGTTCATCCACCTCCAGGAAAGATGGCCTCCATCACACATAGTAGTGACTTGGAAAAACAAATGTCATCACTAAATATCCCCCTTTCCCTCTTGTTTCTGCAGCTCTCTATGCTGAACATGACGTAATTTGGTCTAGGATATGCCTTGGGTCAGTTGGGATCAGCTGTCCCAGCAGAAGTCCCACCAAGTGTTCCTTGTGCACCCCGAGCCTGCTCATTGGTGGGGTGGGAGGAGAGACAAAAGAGCCTTGTCTGCTCATTAATAAATAAAACATCCCTGTTATCAACATTGTTTTCAGCACAAATGCAAACAYAGCCCCATACTAGCTACTGTGAAGAAAATTGGCTCTATTCCAGGCAGAACAAGCACAACAGGTTTTTGATACTCTGCCTGGTCAGCTTACATTGTAGTGAGAGTAGACAATAGCCAGGTATTCCTCTCTATTGTCTTATGTACCAATGCTCTGTGAGGSCTTCACACCATGTTCAGCATCTTCTGCACTTCTCTAGTAATGGGCCCCAACCCAATTGTCCAACAAGGAGTTCCCATTAAACATGTAATTCCTAATGATTTCAAAGATGCACTTCTTGAAGAACAAAGCAACAACAGCTTAGAAGAGAAAGCTTGCAGCTGTTAAGGAAAATGTGATGTATGTGTTTATTGATTAAAGTACAAGGCAATGGTACATATATTGTGTATATGCACTTATTAATGCATATATMATGAGATTTCTTACTATTTATTTTCTGGGAAGTCTCAGTTTGCATGTTAGTGGYAGCTTGCATATTCATCTATATTTTCTAGACACTCAGAGTAAAGCATTAGTTTTGATCCTCAGGAAAAATGCATATACCAAGAATTGAGAGGGAAGCTATTTGGTCCCTTTTTAACTCCMTCATCCTTGTAGCTCCCTTAGTAACTCCATCTTTCCCATTATTAGATTTCTAATGTGCTTCAATCCAGACCCTCTTTTTTTTTGTTTGTTTAATTTTTGACTCTTAAACATATATATGAAATAGGCAGATGTAGGGTATGTTCAGTTTTTGGTAGTTGCACATTTTTCCCTTGCTTGCAAGATTCTAGTCTGACTCAGGCAGGCATGTTTCTCACATCATTCAGGGAAGGTCAGAAACTTCAGAGTGAACAATTACCATTTTGCATTTATATATTTAGAGGCTAAGAGTTCCTCATAACCAAATCAATACACATCTTCATTAAGTTATATTAGTTAGGTCAGTTATTGCATTCACAATGTAGTTTCCCCTTCATCAGTCCTTTGAAGGAGCTTTTAGAGGATGCTTGCTGTGCAATGATCTTCTCAAACAAGTCTTCAGGATTTAAACCCTGTGCTTTCTAGAGAATATAAGGAAAATAATCTCTTGGTTTTTTTCACTTTTCTTCATCTTTCTCAGCCACAGGAATAAACCAAAACCAACACCATTTTTTTTCATGTTGCTTTGACTCAGATTTTAGCTCATACTAGAAAATAATGCACATAATTCTTCACATTCTGAATTTTAATAAATGAATTAATGATCAGGCAGATTTCTTTTGCTCTCACGGACTTATGCATCCTGATACTTCACAGAATCATAGAGTTACAGTATAAGCTGAGTTGAAAGGAACCCACAAGGATCACTGAGTCCAACTTGCTGTAATTGCCTTGGAAACAGCCCAGATACATAGTCCTAGTCATTGAAGGATGATTTCCTGTTATTTTGAAGCCTTATAAATATTTGTAATATAATTTGTCTGATAAAAATACGGAGATAAAAATACATGCAAAAAAGTACAGTGATTTTCCATTATCAGTACTTTTTCTGCACAGCTGCCTGGTATACCATAGAAATACCCATTTCTAGATACCATAGAAAATAACACCTTCAGAAAAAAAAATTTACATTTTCTTTCTTCCTAGTAGGGTGTAATCACCTTTTTTAATCATTGAGTAATTTTTTTTTTAATCATTAAGCATTTATATTGAAAATAAAACAGATGAAGGATCTGCCTTTCCTTGAGCTGGAAGAATACAAAATTTTGTATTGCTTTYTGTGATGTACATCAGATGATACTTGGGCCTGTTTTAAGTTGATCACATTTTGCTTGAGCAAGTTGACCAGTACTTTTGTTTTTGMTAACTTTATAATTTAGCATAACTGAGTACTAAAAAACTAACACTGTCTCCAGCATATTACTGGCATATGAATCAGTACATTAAAAATGCATTGCTATGACAACTTAATTATAAGAGAAGGATTAATCAGATACAGAGCAAATCTATAGTTGAATGAAACTGCATATTTCAGGTTTCACTGATTGTGTGCAAAATTTTGATTTKATAAGGAGGAAATATATTGTAATGCTGTGTAATAAACATTGAGAAATATAATGCAATACAGTCAGCATTATAAAGAAGTAATGATCTTCACAGTATTTTGGTACAACTGATAAAAACATACTAATGCTTCTGATTAATGCTACAGTGACTTTACTAGCAGAACATCACCTTTTCTGTTTCAAAATGGTTTTAGTTATTCAGTGGAATATGTCATTCAGTAAACAAAAGAAAATGAGATTTCTATGKCAAGTTCAATTGAAGCAGACTAGACTGCAGCAAAAATTAGCTTAATGAACAAATATAATGACTTTTAAAGACAGTAGAAATTCAATGAAAAGCTTTATGCAGAAATTTCCCACTTTGCTTCACTTAACAAACAGGATACATTCCAATTAGTGTTTATATTGACTTTCTTGAATGCTGTGATCTACCTCAGTTACTGAAATTATTTCAGTCAAATTCACGAATGAGGAAGTTGGATTTTGGATTTTTTAAAAAAAGACTCCTCCAGATTTAGTTTTACTAAATACATTGGAATCATAATAAAGAGAGGACAAAGCATTAAAATCTGCTYAGAAGGCTCATTTTATAACAACTTCTGGTTTGGACAAGTACAATCTTTCTTGTGCAATTGAGTTAAAATAAGAYCTCTTTCTGAAGAAATTAAATCTGAGGAATACCTTCCACTTTTCCTTACCGTTCAAAAGCCCAAAATTACACATGCCTTAAAGAGTGGTGTGGGTTACCCTATGAATAAAGGGACTTACATTATTTATGCATTTATGTGCCATTCTTAGCATAATTTTGGTAATATCACATTTAGTGTTAATAGTTAAAAACTGTAAAATGAATTCATATGCTTATAACACTGGCTTGTGAGCACAATATTATACTCAGAGGAAAAACCACAGGAGTTGGAGTTTAGATAAGTAACAGAAACTGGAAAAMAAGTTCCCAGTGTCTGGGTAGGTGAATCTAGTGGTTGTCTCTAGCAAACAGAAATGCATTAATAATAAGGGAGATTTTGGAGTGTTTGTGGTGACAAAASACTTGTTTGTAAATGTCTCTCCTCCTTGTTTCATCCTTTTAGTGCATCTAAGAAATACAATTATCCAAATATGCACAAAGTAAATGAAAAGTTCTGTTTGCTCTGAATTAGAAAGTGTTAGAATTTTTCCTAAGTACTTAGTATTTTAAAAATCTCTCTTAATACTGCTTTCACTTTCTGAATTATTTGAAATTTTTTGTTTACATTCATTCTCTAAAAGCCTCATAAGCTTATTTTTATAACTTTAGCAATAATAACAGAGGAAATTTTTCAGTGTGCCCTTTACCATCCCATTTACCAAATGCTACAGCAGCTTCATTTGTAAGATGTGGGATGTGCTTGTCGTACACAGAAGGCCCATTGACAGAACCCATACCCTTGCCTGACTTTTTCCAGTTCTTTTTGCTTGCTTCCCCAAGGAGCTTTTTCAATTTACACTTTATTTGCCTTCTCTGTGGGGAACAAAGGACTTAGAAGATGTTGTTACAGATTAGTAAAGACTCAGATTGATCCTCAGAATGCCAACAGTTATAGTTGCTTTCACTGCTTAACAGTACAAAGGAAGATAAATTTAATAGAAGTTTGATCCAGAAATTTCTTCTTTTGCACAATGTCTTCAAAGGAGAGAGATACTACCATATGACTTTCACTGCTGTCAAGGAAACATTTTGTTTCCTTACAAAGAAACATCTTTTTTTATCAAATCTTATCACACCAACCTTGTATCTCTTTTCAGAAAATAACAGATGAGAAAGGATAAAACTGAAAGAATAAACATCTAAAGGAGTAAAACTTTGCTATTGTCACAAAAATTCTAGATTTCTAGCTAGAAAGAATAGACTGGTGCTTTAGTYGTAGTAAAATTGATGCAGGAACACTTTTGTCTTAGAGGGCTATTCCCTCAGTGAAGGACCATGGTAAATGTCCCTTGACAGTGCCATTATGCACACAGACTTTCAGTGATCATTATCAAAGTGCTTTTTCTTCTTATAAAAATAGAAACCATAACATACTGGTCCTATTGAATTCAAAATATCTTGACCTAAATTAGTAATATTTTTRGTGAGCATGTAGAGGTTGACAGGTTTCAGTGATCATATAATGGCAAAGGCATTTAAAGTAGATAATTCAGTGCCATTTAAACTTCAGCTTTATTAGTTTGCTKTCRGGTATTTTGTCATRCACTTGTGACATGTACAAAAAAAAATTTCAACTTATTTTTTCTGTATACTCCACAGCTAACACTTAAATAGAAAAAGGTATCTGAGTTAGAGCAACAGTCTGATATATTTTAATTTATTTAYAAATTTAGTAGTAGTCAAAACAAAGACCACATAAAAGATGAGGTAAAACTGCACTGCAACTTTCAAAAATTAATTTCAGCATTCCAARTAACATTAAAAGTGAGTCTTTAACAATATCTGGAGCACTACACTTCCAAAAATATCTTTAGTTCAATTCAGTTGAATTTGAGCCTGCAGCATTTTGCATGTTACATTCAGAACATAGCACTGATTCATCCTAATTTTAAAATTGTATTCAAATGGTGTATGTTGTCTTAGGCAATGTTCTTCAAGGGAAGTAGTTAATTCATGCACAACCCACATGGAGTATTCTGTGTGCCACAGCCTCTAACATCATATTATTACTYCTAGAAAATAAAGCAAACTATCTGTTTATTAGAGAAATTCCTTGGAAACCTGACTGTCAATAGCAAGGTGACTTCTCAGTATGGCATAAAAAGGCATTCTTCTGCCTTTCTGCCATGAAAGGCAGAAGAAATAAATATAGAAGAAAAGGGTGAATGGTTGCATGCTAGGTGCACTGGTGGAGGCCAGTGTGCATCTATGGATAATGTGCACTCTCTACCCATGTAGTTGCTTCTAAATTTAAGTTCTGACCAGTCCTTCAGACAGAAAACACAAGAAGAAATACTCAATAATCAGTGAAACTGTTCTCAGCCTGAGAAAAGCTCACATCTCACTACAAAGAGTCATCTTTCTGTTGCTTTCAARCTGTTTTATGTGGTCTCAAAATATTAGAAGGTATGTAACACATTGAATTTTTCAAGTATATTTTCTTAAGGCAGCTATAGCTTCCAAAATTAAGAGTAAGGGGGAAAAACACCCACATCAAAACACCAAACAGATTTCTATAATTTGTTACTCCTTGTGTCATTCTAAGTACAGAAATTTTGTGACGGATTTGTATGAAATCTTTTTGAAACTGAAAGAGACTACATTTCACTTGTAGTTTTTTATCCCCGCTCTCTCAATGACTTCCCAGTAGAAAAGCAAATTAGGTGAAATAGTATAGAATAGGTTCCTGCACATTGAATAAATGTGAAAAACGTCAAAAGTTTCACCCCCAAATTTATTGAAAATAATTCTTCAGATGCAGTTCACTCATATTCAGGAGAATTTTACAGTCTCATGGTTGTGGGACTCTAAGGTGAACATTTCTGAGACTCAATTACTCAGTCCTCTTCAAGACTGACATTTTAAAGCAAAATAGGTTTCTAGCATTCACAGTTAGAAATTATGGTTCACTCACAGCATTAAAAGTCAACAAGACTATAAAACCTCAATAAAGATCATAATAATTTAGCACTTAGAATTAGCACTAATGCAATAAAGAAAGATTAACCCTTTAGTATTAGGAAATATTTGTCATCCTTAAGATAATTTTGTCATTATCAGGTGTGTGCTAATTTTTCATGTACAACCTGTTACCTGTCTGTTGAGCATTAATTTTTTAAATTATATTATATCATAGAAGCAAGATTCTCAATCATCTCACTTGCTCAGTGAGAAGAGTAGAGTCTTCAAGACTCCATAGGATCTTCAAGATTAAGTTAATTATATTATCTGGGCTCTCTTCAATGCGTAGGATTTTTACAGGCAGTTTCTCAGTCTGTAAGCCTTATCTTTCTGCATGATCCTGTTAAGTGACAAATAGAGACTGAATCTCAATCCTAAARGCTTATAGTTACCTTAGCATTAGTTCAGATCCTTGACAGCAAAACTACTTAGCCACAAAGCTTTATAGCTTGGACTCAACCAATGTCTTGATTACTGTGGTGTTGATACTGCCAGTTTGAATTCTCAACTATAACTCTTTACAGAATTTAAATTTTGGAAGGTTTTAGTTGATTCACATGGGTTTATTTGTTTAACAAAGTTCCCCTCCCATCCCTACCCAATGCCAGGCTCCAAATACTTTATCTTCCAAAAGCCAGCATTGTTAAATAATCACTTGGTGAAGCTGCTAAAGCAGTACCATGATACMTAAGCACAAAGTTAACTAGAGAGAGTTAATAACAAAGTATAAATGGTTTCTTGAAGATTTTGACTTTAGCACTATGAAAATATAAGACTGAAATATTAGACAAGGAAGTGTGAGTAAATAAACCCACTTGAGTGAATAATTACTTATTCTCTGAAAATGGCATCTCAAAACTAGAATTTCTTTTGAATGTGCTTTTCTCGAATTCTAGGATGCTCTGGGAAACRTTAAAATTAGGATTCATTAGTTCTTCATGATCATGGTGTCTTAGAACTGCAAATCCTTTAATTCCATCAGGGTCTAAGTCCACTTTATCCCACAGCTGATCATGGAGGCACTTTTATGCACTTTCTCTACTTAATCTCTCAAATTATCCTAGTCCAGCAAATGGGAATTAGTGCMACTATATTGTTGTTTGCTTTTGATCAGCTGTTACCTTTTTGTCTCAGACATGGTTAAGTTGTTTTACAGAAAAATTCAATTCCTGTCTACTGTAGGTAGACTGTGGGTTTTAAGGCATTCATATAAACATCAAATTTGCTGGGCTGTAAGATAGCCCACTGTGTTTTATGCAGCAYATCTAAATTAGAAGCTAAACCAATTATTTTTAAATATATATATCTGCATCTGGTGCTCTATATGATACCATAATTTTATTATCTGATTTCTCAAAGCCTAWTACTCAAGCATTATTCTGATTCATAGATGCAATATATGAGTTTAATATTATGACTTCTACCCAAAGAGGATGATACTGATAGCTCTATAATACTGAATAGTATTTTTAATTGACAGTGACTTCTTGACTCTGAAAAACAATGTAAGTGTTACTAAAACCAATTTTCAGCTTTTGCCAGAGGCTCTAAGACCACATACCTTTATGAYTCAGAAACAACTGGAGCTCTTAAACATTCAGGTCAGTTTTCAAAAAGCAACTTACAAGAAATCTCTATGTCTTAGTTTGGAAGGACTGGGAAAAGCCAGAGCCTCCCTTGCAATGGAGAATGTAAACCCCCCTCTCCCCARATTATTATAAATTTGAAATTAAGGGGCTTTCAGGTAAAACATATGGGAGTAGGAATAGCAGTTCTTTACTRGGAATATTACAAGTAAAAATCTAGTAGCACAAAACAAAAAGAAAACACTGACAGAGTCAGAATATGACCTRGCACTCTGCTGGTCAGGRTGCTGGYAGCAGTCCAGTTAAGTCCTCCTGGAGTGACAGATATGGTTTTGTTGGGGCAGAGATGATTCTGTAGAAAGGTGTAGTTTCCTTCCAAGGGTCCAGTAGTGATGAGATAGATCCAGTCTTCCTCAATCRGGTGTAAAAACCAGCTGCCTTGGTCTTCTGAGGCTCAGGTTTTATCCAGGTGAGAATGCTTGGCTCCTCCCACTGGGTAGAACATCTCACAATTGGATGATGTCGTTTTATCAGTCATGCAGTGAGCCTTAATGGCCCATTTGCAACCTATATCCCCCTGGAGGGAGAAGGGGTCATGGAAGAGATAAAGAACACTGCCCCACTTGGTTTTCACAGCTGGCCCATTAACATCYCCCTCCCTCCTGGAGTTAGATGAGATAAAGAAAAACATCTCATTTCAACAGATGGCAAATAGAATACATACTTTTTTGGTTACATTTTGCAAACCAAGACACAGAGATTAAATAAAATTCATCATTTTTTCCAGAGGAAATCARTTTCATCAGGGAGCACTATTTGTATGTATGCTGTGAAGGCATGAGCTTATGTGCAAGTATGAGGAGAAATACAAGTTTCACAGAAATGAAGATGATTTAAATTATGCTGTGAGAGGGAACTTTTGCTTTAAAGTTAGAAATTYGCTAAAAGTCCTAAGTAACATATGRAAGCTTTYATCCCAGTGGAGSTGATCAGCATAAGACCAAAGGTAGAATCAAGAAAACAAGGGAGAGAAAATAATGTAACTATTATGTCATGCTGAAACTGAGGTTTTATATAGCTAACTTTTTTCAAAACAAATACAGAAAACATGTAAAAATTTTTGGGGGATCCTGTTTGCAATGGTCATTTTTAAACTGTGAAGGAAAACTTTAGAAGTTGTTCATACATTATTTTGATTTTCATTCTCTAATTTTAGGTTTTGAGTAAGGAAAAGATTACTAAATCTGATGCATACTTTAGTGGCAGAATATATATTATATGATTTGAAATAGGGATTATAATAAAATTAAATCCATTATGAAAAATGAATTATGATACTTGAAATATTTGGACTATGTTATTTGAATTTTTCAAAATCAGCAAAAAATTTCCAGGATTTTTTACAGCTATATTCTACTGGATATCATACTTTGACAGTTTTCAGGTTTATCCTGAAAATCTTGMAAAGTGCATCAACAGTCTTATCTTTAAAAGAGTAGGTACTGAACATAAATGTCTCAGTTCAGTTTCATGATCAATGGAAATATATTAGCCTGTGGGTAGAAAAGCAACTGGGAATTCCAAAAAATCATACAAGAACACACTTTGTTTTCTCATATGCTTCAGTTCATTCAGCTCTGCTCTAGTGGAGAGCTGTTGGGTCATTTAGAAGTTCTKGTGATTTCAAGAATGCTGAGTTGCTCCAAACATCAAAACTGTGTTGTGGCAACAGAAGGCTGGCTTAAAAAAGGTATTTACAGAGAGGCTGTAATAATCAAGAAAAGGTGCTGAGAAATGCTTTAATAGGATTTGGGAACATGACACTAAATAGACTATACAAAGTGTGTACCTACTGATAATTATCAAAGGYGTCACTTTCCCCCYTCCCYCYTTTTATATCRCCAAAATATTTGAGGTCTCCAGATAGGAAGTGTTTAATATCCACCAGTGCTTTAAAATAGTGATGACATRCTGATTTTTGAAAAAAAAAAATTAGCCAAGCCAAACCAAAACAATAACCCTAACTAAGTTCTGAGGAATATATTTGAATGTGTAGCAACCAGCAGGTGGAACWAAAAAAGGTAGATGTTCCAGTTGTACTTCAGAAAATATTTTTGAGTACATATCTGTCAAAGCATTTAATTCTTGGGAATTGTTTGTRTTTGGAAGGTAGAAAATATGAAAAAAAAATCAACATTACTCTTTTTAACAYAGCTTAAATGTGAAAAAGTTATAGATTTTTATCTCTTAATCAAGAAAATTAAGTATAAATTATTTTAATGTTTTAATGTTTTATTCCATTAGAGGGCATTTTTCAAACTAAGACATTGGCAAGTGATTACAAGGACAAGATCTACACGTCCAGCTTGATAAATCTGTGCTATTGCTGTGGCATGGAGGAGTCAGAAACAGGTTTCCACCCGATTAACATGTGAACCTTAGAGCTTGGCTGAGCCTGTCAATGCAGTCTCTGCGTGGACACACAAGAACGGTTCCTATGATAATTATACTTGGTCTTTTCTAACTAATTTCAGTCAATTTGTTGTCTTTGCAGAACAAATTGACCTCAGATTTTTTTTTTTTTTTGCCACGCTGCATTGTTAGATTTTTTGCATTTCAGTTGCTACATATTTGCAAAAGCTGTGTGAAGACACATTGTGTCTCAGGGATGTAGAGGAGCTTTAGGAAGGTTTAATCTATCTGCATTCTTGGACATCTGTATAGCTGTGYAATATGTCTGTATATGGGTATCTTACTCCTCCTGTATATTTTGATCTGCTCTTGCAGAGCTTGTTGTGGAAGCAGATAACGTTTTTTATGCTTAATGTTTTGGTCTTTTTATGTTTGATATGTGAGTAGTGATCCAAAGTTCTGAAGTTAAAACTTGACAGATGTGTGAGATTCAGCAGGACAGGCAAAGCTTTCAAAGTGAGGGGGAAGATCTGCATGACGGGAAAATTGTTTTGCAGGTCCATCTTCCTGGCCTGACTATCACTTGAATTCACTTAGGTTGGAAGATTTCCTATTCTCTAATCCTAACTGAATTTCAGGTTCCTTTTTGTGTCTACAGAGAATAAGTGCCAAGACCTCAGTTAGGAATTCCCTCTGGGTATCAGTAAAAAGTTTAAGAGAGAGTTTAATTTTGGACATTCAGGGTAAATGACAGCTAGTTAGAGACTTCTTTGGAAATGTTACAGAAAGTGTGTTTTAATTAATCACAAGATGAAATTGAGGTAAATATCTGTCAGCATGCAGTGCACTATGGTATGAAGAAAGGATTACTGCAAACCACTGCTGAATGTTAAAACAAACCTGGTTTACAGCTGTTTCATGGATTCATGTAATCCATTTTCTTTTCCATTGCAATGGATAAGGAATATATGTAAGGTTATTTGCCTTGTGAAGAACGACATAAAAATGCTTAGAAGGGGCCATGGTAGTGAATAAAATAGAAAAACATTTCCTAGTCTTTCATGTTGCCATTACTATTGTCACAGATTTTATAAGGAGTATTTTGAAAAAGAAGCCAGATAAAATTGAGAGAYGGAGGCTGAGTTTGCAGAACTATGAATTWAAAAAAATTAATTTAAGATTCAACAGTCCAAAAACAACTACCAGTATGCAGATGTTTCTATTTCACAATATCAYGTCATCACTCTTAACTGCAGTGAGGAGGGAAGACATATATAAAATTTATATCTGTCATGTAGTGCCAAAAGCACTTTCAGTTGTTCTGAGAAAGTACAATGTGTAACTGAATTACTTTGGACTGCAAACAGTTTTATATTCCCTTTATTTATATCACTTCTTAAAATAAGGGGTTAGAGCCCTTAAAGAGAGCCATAAGGTATAGCAACATACTCTTAGACCAATAAAAAGATGTAGAATTTCATGCTCAAGGACAAAGCTTTCTTTGTTTAACTTGTCTTTGCAATTGTCTTGCTTAATATATCTTGGACCTCATAGTGCCACTAGAAGTAATAATAGGTGTTGGATTAAGTTTATGAGATAAGTGCCTTCTTCAAAGATACTTTGAGGCTTGTTAGAATTATTGGATTGAATTATATAGTTCGTAAAAAATAAAATACCGAGCCAAAGGCAACAAACRTAGTTTCTATCACCTCATTCACAGCAGTGTTCTACCTACTGTGGTCCAGAAACCGGAGGGAAAGAAACCCCACCAGTATTCCTTTTGCCACTCATGTGTCATCAAAACCCCTTGCCCTTTCATGACCCATKAAAATTATTGGATAGAAGTTTTAAGTCATTTTTAGGAGGGATATCAAACACTGCCYAAAGTTCTAGCACTTTTAGGCTTTTTTATACAAAAATCTCCAGGAAAATAGAGCACAGAGAGTGAAGGACAGTGGCTGGAGTTCCTGAGTTCCATGGMTGCATTCTTCTCATTTGAGGTGAACTCACTCCACAGCTGATGACATCTCAGCTGAGCACTGTGGGCATTGTRTAGGACTGTCCTATGCTGATGAATCTCTCCAGGAGGCACAARAGCTGGGAAGAACCTTATTCAAAAGTTGTACCCAGGTCCATGCATCACATAGCTCAAAACCACCTGGATTTACCTGGACGTATGATGTATATGTATATCATATCATGTATACATATACATTGATATGCCAAAAGAAGAAAAGGCAATAAGATGTTACCACTGAGATGCTGAGTAACTGAGGAATGTATATTTGGAGGGAGAGGATGTTGCTAAGCAGACATGAGTTTAATCTTCAGGGAGCTGAGACGTGAATGCYGAACATTGATTTTTCTACAAGGTAGAGTTGTCCAGTGAACAGGACCATCAGACTTGGTAAAACTTGATTCAGGTTGCTCCTTCCTATAGGCCTTGAGACAACATTAAATAAATTCCTCACAGTATTTCCATCAATATATATCAGTGTTGCAAAGAAATAAAAGAGTTTTTATTAACTGTTTTATTAAGCAATAGCACAGATGGCCAAAAATAATTCACTCATTATTTTTGTCAAATAGTTTGAAGTAGGAGATTTGATGGAAGTTGAGCAGCATATGCATATCCTTGCTTAAACAATTAGTTAAGCAYACAGCAGCTTCAGTCATAGAACACATTGTACTTTGCTGAATTTAAGCRTGGGGTTATTATTTTAAGCTAATGTCGCAATACTTTGTTGAACTGAAGGCAAACAAGGATAAATCATCAGTAAATTCACAGGAATTTAAACATTCACTTCACATTCACCACAACCCTACAAAAAGTGTAGAAATGGAATTTAGAATAAACAATGCAACAGGTAATAGAGGGATGGGGCAAACCAAATGAACTGAGAATCAGGCATCTACACCAAAATTCTTATTTAAACTCCAGAAAAAGTTTGTGAAGGATTTGTATTTGAAAAAGTTAGTAGATAAAACACCAAGTGAAAGGAGCATGCCAATAAAATGTCTCTGTCTTCTGCAATAAAGGAAATGAATGATAGTAGCACAAAAGTTACAATAGAAGACACCATACATCAAGAGATCTCTTAGAAAATACRTTGTGGAGAACAATTGTGCAGTGGCAGGGGGATGAATTAGATGACAAAAAGAAAATTCACTTGAAATAACTTGAAATGAGATTTTGTTCTTATTTTCTATAACTGGAACAGAAGAAACTGTACATTTACACGAGCAAGATACAGCATCTCGTAAGCAGTGTTGATGGAGAAGTACTGTAGTTAGTGACTGTATTTCAAAGGTCATTGAATGATCTTTAAGGATAAGTAAGATTCATTTTTAAAAATTAGTATGCAGRAGTAACATATATGAACAAGGAAGGCATACCTCTCTTTTCTGGCCATGTCAGTGAAATATCTGAGTTTTACATGTACTTGAGAGGAGGAAATTTTTACACCCTATGGATGAACACTGTGGGACTCTCATGAGCAAAAGCACCTTGTAGATAGATATTTGTTCTTAAAACCAAAATTGAGGGCTGACTAGAGAATACTGGAGAGACAAGTTCAGCTTTCTAAGTGGGGTGACACTTCATCCTGAAGGTGAGTCCAACTTAACTGTGAGTGACCCCCACACTGACAGTGAAACATCTTCCAGCACCTGAGCAGAATGAGCAGAGCTGGCTGCTGGTAACAGACTCCACAATAGGCCAGTCCTGGCAAAGTGCCCACCCAGGGAGTGCAGGCAGGAGGAGGAAATGAGAGCACAGGCAGAGCTGGGAGGATGGCTGTAGCCTAGAGTCATCCATAGACAGGGCTGGGAGCTGGCCACTGCTGCAGCTCTCAGGCAGGGACTGATGGCCTTGGGCTGAGCTGGAATGGGAATCCTGGTCCATGGGCAAYGATGCAATGATGAGGGCCCACTGAGGGCTGGGCAGGGCCTGTGAGGCTTTTTGATGCCCTCAAAACTCATAAAAAACACCTTTTTTTTTAGCACACACTGAGGATGGTGATGACAACATGTACATGTCTACAGTGCCTACAGCTGAGCTAACCTGAGCTAGTCRCTCTCATCAAAAGAGAAACAAGCATAACCCTTCCCATCCTAAACACCTCTAACAAAGTTAAGAAGCAGATAAGTATAGGCTGGTAACATAAAGACCCATAGCTTGCATAAAGACCTGCATATTGTTTGCAGTGATCCAAAATTAGTTGAGGTGACCAGATTGTCAGATTGAATGCTAAGTAGCAGCAAAGTCATGAGCAATAAGGCCTGTTTTAGTAACAGGAATTTAAAACTAGAGATGCTTTGCTACTTTTTTCACAGTCTGAAARGTGACAGAACACTTTAGGAGTCTTCTGAAGTTGACTGGGAATTTTTGACTTAGGCATCYTATTAGGTGTTATTTTTTCTTTGAAATCAGTAGATATTCAAAAAAGGGCCTGTCTAAAAATATAGATAAATAAGATAGCCAGTTTTGTGGAATAAAATGYAAAAAGTGAATGAGTTTTGGAAAATAAAGCAGCATTTTATTCATGCATTAGTGTCATGAAAGAACTGACAAGAATGGCCAGAAAGATATTGAAATGCAAATCCTGACTTGAGTGGCACTGTCATAAATAACTTTAAAATCTAATTAAGAAAGTGCCACTCACTTTGTTTGTTCAATTTTCCTTTTAACACAAGACTAAAATTGTCATTTACATTGTTAGCTATCATCTCTCTGAGAATTTTTTACTTTTTGTTGCAGGTGGTGTTGGTGATGGGGCAACTCTTATTGAGGAAGCATAGGTGTCCCTTCACAAAATCCCTTTTAAAAACTTCACTAAGTCTCATTTAAACCYCATTCCTTGTCGCACAGATTTGTCTTAATAGCAACACACAGTGGCAAAGTAATCTGTCAAAAAAATTGCACAAAAGCTGGCAGCAAAAGGTAAAAAATCTCCATAGATACGTAGACATATATTTTACTGCTATTTGCATGTTAYAGTTTACAGCAAAGTTGTTTCTTGAGGTTTCCTCAAGAGTAGCAGACAAATGCTGCAGACCGCTTTTCTGGATTTGAGTGCTGCCATTCATGAAAAACATTGAAATGTCTGTGTGATATGGATTAGTGTTTGTTCTCCTCTGAAGGACTTAAATAGCATCAGGATTCTGATTAATAATATGTTGGTCATGGGACAAAATTCACTGTTCCTTCAGTAATAACTCATGAGTCTTCACATTACTTACAGCACATTTTTGTTGGACAGAGAGCAGCCCCTTTCTCCCCTCTGAACTGTGTCCTTATCCAGTGTTTTCCCCTTTCTCCCTTATTTCTAAGCTTCAAGTCTCACTGATAGTGAATCTCCTTTTGATCCTCTTAATTGATCAAACCCTTGTGTGAATCTTTCCCTTCTGTGACTACAGAAGATGTAATGAACTCTGACCTTCATGAGGTTTTTTCTGTCATTTGCATTTTGTTTTTCAGTCTCACAAGTTCCTTCACTTCCACTGTTCTCTCTAGAGAAGCCTCCTATTTTAGAAGTTGGTTTGGAGTTGGGTTCTTTGTTGTTGATGATGATAATTTTTTTAAGATCTTTATGGTTTCTTTCTTTACTCCCTATTTTCTTTTYGATTCTATCAAAAAGAAATGTATTTTTGCTCTGCATGAAACATCTGAATCACTTATTACTGTTTCTTGCTGTAGTTCATTGCAACCTTTTCRTCTACTTGATTATTTTGCTTCCCTGCTTCCTAATTTTCTTTATGAGGATCATCTTCACTYCATGTTTGAACCCTTTGGTTTGGTTTTTTTTTCCCTCTCTCTACCTGATCTTCCCCACATCACAGAGGCACCACAATCAAGGAAAGTTTCCAAAAATCTCAAATCTTCCAAATCCTTTCTTTGTGYTTAGTTTCAACCACAGCACTGAAGGAAGCAAAACAAGAATCAAATGTCATTTACCTAAACTATATCATTAAGAATTTTAATTTGTTGTCTTGAGCCTCATATCAGAGCAGCTGCAGTTGAATTTGGGTGACACAGTTATGGACACATTATTTGATAAGTGTGAAATAACATGACTGTCAAACGAGGGAAGARCATTTCTAGCGTGAACAGACACCATGAAATGGTTTGTATCAAGCTCAAGAAAATTGACCTAATCATCTGATACACATTTCTGCTCACAATATTTTAGGTAGGAAAGTGTTCCCCCTGACAAGCATGACAAATACTGTTACAGTATTTTCTTGCCTTTGCTCTGCTCTGTGTCAGTGGCAGCAGAGTTATTGTTAGGCTCGGGCAGAGCTATTTATACCCTGGGATTTGCAGTGCTCCATTCCCTACCAGCATTCCCCTACTTATTCTGGGAGAAAGAGAGAGAGATGAATAAAGGGAATGAGAAGCAATTAGGTACTGTCCTTTAAAAAAGTACTAACTCCTAATCATAGCAAGAGCATAAAACAAAATTACAGTTATTTAAGCTGAAATGGAGACCTTTTTTTCCTTTCTGCTTCTTATTTTCATTCCACTTTATCCTGGTTTAGATTGCAAGCTAAGGGGCAGGAATATGGCTGCAGCATGGAATGCACAAGCTGGACTTCCTATACACCAGTTCAATTAATGAGTCCTTACTAAAAAAACAACAACAACAAAAATACAAACAAAAAACCCCAAACACCCTCCCCCTAAAAAAAACCCCCAAAACCAAACATCTAAAGCCCCAGTAAAACCCCCAAAATACCCAACAAACAAGCCCTGAATATTCCAAAATTATTTTGTATTAATTGAATGACAGACCTAAGTACTCTGTTATGAAAATGATTGTGGTATTTCCATCTAAGTTGTGTATAAGGAACAGTTAAAACACGTTCGTCTCATCTGCATCCACAAGACATTTTTGTCTGTTCTTTTTTGTCAGAGGAAGGAGATTCTAGCACTTCTGACACTTCTGAAGGGCAAAGCCTGTTTTTCACTGCACTGTACACATGCATTCTTAAGCTGAAAATTATGAGAGAGTCAGGATTCTTTCATTTTTCCATCACTTACTGTCATCTGGAAAATAGCTGGAGATTTCAACATCCRCTTTTGTATTCAACCAAAACAAGAAAATATTCCCATTACTTTACTAAAACTCTTCTTATCAAATTCAGATATTTTTACTGCCTGGAGAACCGTGAAATCAAGTTTGGCTTTTGTGTAAAGGTCCAAACTAGAGAACTGCTGGATTTCTCTGAAAGACCATTGCAAGTCCATRAGAAGGGGAAAATACACTTCTAGAAATGTTCTTAGGAACAAATTTGTAATTTGTACCAGAGTCCCTGCTGATCATCTGTAGGAGAACATCCATGCTATGTCCTTTTCATGCTAAGGTTTTTAATTCAGGATTTTGAAGGATTTTTGCACTGTTTGCTCCATATCAGAAAAATTTCAAATTTATGTTTTAACATAGTTCATAATCTTTTACTAGTTTCCTATTCTGGAAAATACATGCATTTTCTAACACTGGGATAAAAACTGCTGTCTCATATTTCGGATGCTAAACTGCACATATATATTTACAATAAAACCAAATTTCAGTCATTCTGATTTTTTTTTTTTTTTTAATATTTAGGACTACCTGATACTGATATTTTTGCACCAAATTAGTTGCAAATATTTGTTTTCTTCAACTCAATTTTTAGTCTCATAAAAGAAAGTCCCTTGCTCTGTTTTCATTTATGCTTAAAATAAATTTTCAAAATGATTTTTTTTTTACCAAAAGATTGTTTAAGTGAACTAGTAACTTAATAAAAATAAAGAAAAAAAAATTTAACTAGCTAGGACACTTGTAAGGAAGAGTAATTCACCTTTTTCTTCAACTTTTTAAAGGAAAGGAAAAATATTATTCAGTATTCTTTGGCACAGCACAACATTTCAGGAAACTGAAATTTTCTGTTACAAAATTTCTATTTTTCATTTTTAAAGTAACTTTGAAGAGTTATTTCTTTGATTTTAGATGTATRTCTGGTAACTTAAAAATTAGGCATGGCAATCATTTTCATATTAATGATTTTGAGCATTCCATGTGTCAACAGCTTGTTTTYGTGGCATCCAAATTTTGAAAACTTTCTGAAGAAAATAATTTATGAAAAATATTCCTGTGGATGTGTTTGGGTTTGGCTGACACCAGGTTGTATAAAAATATTTGCACAAATTGCTTAAGACTTCCAGTGCATCTTTGTCCCATATGTCTGATTAGTATCAGAAAAATTGCTTTCTGAATCTTACGTGTCTGTTCTTTTCACTCAGAAAAATTGCATCCACTTTATGAAAGAGGAAAATGATTGTCCTCAATATATTTTCTGTTASTAAAATGAATTCCTGAAGGACAGTAAAAGAAATCAAAATACAAAACACAGTTATGAACAGGTTTCTCTTTGGGTTTTGCCATCTTTGGCAAAGTGTCTTTTTTTTATTCCCAAGGGTGTTCTTAACTGATTAATCAATTAACTGAAAGAATGTTATTAATCTCTTACTGACTCCCRTGGAAAACTACTGCATGAAAATCAAGACTATTTTTTTCATAAGCAATAAAAGAAGGCTTTTCTTTTTCAAGCACTTTTATATTAGCTTGAAAATGACCAGGTGTTTTGTTTTGGTTGATTGTGGGGGTTTTTGGTGGTTTGTTTTTGTTTTGGGGTTTTTTTGGGTTTATTTTGGGTTTGGTTGTTTTGGTTTTATTTTTTGCATGTGTGTGTATGTGCTTTTGTGTGGTTTTTTGGGTTTTTTTTTTCCTGGTTTGGTTTGGTTTAGGTTTCTTTTTTTTGTGTGTGTGCCAACATTATCTTCTGTCTTCAGCATGCCATCAGCTGCTGCTTAGATGAACTGAAAATTACATGGACTATTCAGCAAGTAAATATTCTTCAAACAAATCTTTAGCAGGTGTCTGGATTCTTTCCATGAAATTACTACARATGGAATTTTTCTTCCAGAGCAATATGTATTCTTCCACGTTGCTATTACCTAAGATATCCAAATCTGAGGCATAACATTTCATTATAGYATGTCCTACTTTAGCAGCATAATTTCTGTACCCTCAGATTCTTCCCTTTTAGGACTTTCTTCAACAAAAAAAAAAACCCACTGGAAATGATCAATCAATTCTTTTTGAAGGTGATGATGGAGAATTCAGGAAAATAATTATGTTTCATCTACTACAGTTCAGCAGATAWTCTTGCCTTTTTAACAGAACTCGGTTGAAGTTTCTCATATCACAGCACTTACTCTCAATAATAAACTCARTAATGAGATTTCTGTCTTCAGCAGTCTGGGCATGGTTTCAGTGTGTGTTTTCSCTGGAACAGTTGCTCAATACGATTATTAGATATTTAGCAATGTGCAATCCTTTCTGGTTTAGTGGATACTTAATACTGTAGGTTTTATTCTAAATATTTTAAAATCTCTGCTACTGCTGGTTTTTTTGAGTGAAAAACTTGAGTTTTTCAGTCAAGTACTGTAAGTTCTGCACAGCTCACTCTTCTAGGAACMACTGATTGTTGTAAACCAACATTGTGTCTGGAAATCACTCAGTTATTCTCCACCTGAGCTGGGACATGATATGCTGYCTTTTGACTGATGAAACAATATAATACCATAAGACGCTTAAAACAAATACCTTAAAAATTTTCATTGTAAGAACAATAAATTTACAAAATGGAATACTTTTATAAGCTGTTTGAGGAATGCACAGATTCTTAAAAATAATATGTATAGTTTCATTATAGTAACCAAATGTCTTTCCCATATAGAGCTATATGTAGTTCTACAAGAATTTCACAACTGAAGCCTTTTCTACATTGTTAAATTATCTTAGAGCTGAATAYATGTGATATCTGCTATGAATAAGATTAGCAGAGAACCTAAAAATTCTGAATGAACATAGAGGAAGCAGGAAGAAAGGATTCAATCTAGTAACAAGTTATCTGAAGAAAGTAATTTTCAAGTGAGTTAGTTTTCATCTGCTCCTGTGTAGAAATGTAGAAAAGCATAAGTTTGAGTGTGGGAGTTGACAATGGCTACAGAACACACTTGAGACACAGAAAAGCCTGTCTCAATTTATGTTGGCCTGCTACACCTGAACGGCTCTCCTCAGAGGCATCTGAATTCAAGCAGGGAATAGCTCCCCAGTGTGCAGTGGAGAACAGCCCTGYTTAACTTGTTCTTCTACGGACAGGAGCAACACAGTAATATGAACAAAGGAARTAACAGTAGCTGCAAACCTGTAAAGCTACTGTCATAGATTAAATTCAGTGAAAATGAARTCCCAGGCAATAAYGCAACAATAGCTTCTATTYACGTCAAGAACTGCTTATCAGAAAACACYAGTTAGCCATCARTGATTAAGAAGGGTGCTTTTATAAYAGAAATGGCATCCCTATCCAGTGTGTCACTTCATCTTGAATATATTAATATATCTTACKGAGGGTTTTATTTAATCTCATGGCCTCTACATGTCTGTTGGAGCTACTTTGTATGAGAGGAAGARTAGCTGGGTTGACAATAATAAAAGGAKTCTTCTAGGGARATTGAACACTGAAAAACTATGTTCGGAGCAGATTTGCCTGGACTAATGGCAACCTATCTTAATTTGAAACTATTAGAAGTACAATTTCTTTAGTTTTTGTTTTTCTTAATATGTAAAGAAAASAGGTATTCTGAGAGCAAACATATTGGACAACTCAGAAGTGAAGAATTGCAGGAAAATGGGGCTAAAATTATTTGGGAAGCACTGAGACAGGACCTTTAAGGTGCTACAGGCTTAGAGCCTGCCTGCTGTTTCTGAAGGGGCTTGATATACTCGACTTTGGGGAAGCCCTGACAGTTTTATTACTAACTTCACAGTGGAAGAGACATACAGTTATCTTTTTATATAACAAGGGTTTATTATCCAGATGCTTTGGAGAACACAGGTACTGTTAATTACTGGGAGATTAATTTGATCCTTGTAGTTAACCTTCTGACAAAATGAGATTGTCTATCAGCTGAGAGACTGGCAGAGAGCTCTCTCTTTTTAATATCACACCTTATACAGTTCATCAGCTTTCCTGATTAGAACTCTGACAGTTCTTAATGTCYCCTGGTATATTGTACTGGCTGCTCCACAGCCACAGCCACAGCCACTGACAGGCTTTAGTTTTTAAAATGCCTAGGAAAWATGTGTTTAAAGACTGCTGCTGTTTCTCCAGCACAACATGCAGTTCCAGAAACACTGCTGCAGTACAACAGATAAACATTGCACACTAACAGGCTTTGCACTCCCTGAGCTCAATGTTTTGCACTGTATAATCATGACATTCTATAGCTGCTTATCTGGTAAATGCCATCAGTGCTCCAAAACACTAGCAATGTCACTCAGACATGAGACAATGYCACGCATGCCTTGTCCCCAAACCCACACATGATTTTGCAACATGCTCTGTGCTCTGAATATAACAAAACCTAAACAAGTCTTCATTTTGTGTGGGAAGAAAAGTAATGGTGCAGTTTCCTTGTTTCTTTCTTTTTACCATKTATTACCTGTATGGGCTGATTGTACCAACTTCTATTAATTTGGGATTCCCAACTTTGTACTGCGATCTGTAAGCCCTTGAGCAGACCTGGTGCTACAATGCCCAATGCAAAAAAAGGAGTTGAAAATTTTCTTTTCAATGTCATTCAGCACAAATGTACCATGAAAGACTGATGTGTGGTAAGACAGCTTGACCACAAAGTTCTCATGTGCATRGCCTTATTGGTATTTCTTTTAACTGACATTTTAGAAGCCAAATAATTTTTTTCTGCTGATCTTCTGTCAAGTTGTTGCAGTGTTGTGAATCWAATTCTCAGCTGTGGCAAGTGTTGCATGGTCTACAATGGCACACAGTGCACTGATTAATCAAGCCCTTTGGCTTTTTATGTTTTGAACCATCCATCTTGCCAATTAAACGTGTCTAAGGAGGCTGAASCAATGCTTAGTACAGAATTACATGCCTTATCAGAATGTAAATTCTAAATCTCAGTAAACAAGAGGCATATTTCTTGGAAATGTTCTGTGCATAAGTTCAAAGATATTCAAGTGGCAGTATTTGATTTTGTTTATTTTAATTGTAAGAAAACAAGWGATTCAAGTGCCAGACCAACCTTTYAAAATGTTACTGGAGGTRGATGAAGGAATGCCAYCTTATGTTACCTGGCCTTATCTTGCTTTGCCTTTCTTTAAATTTCCTTTCATTTTTTCCCGGTAAGACTGTACCATTGTGGCTGTCACAGCCAGAGCCTTTTAAAACCTGCCACGTCCTATTGTCTGTGCCAGCAAAAGTCACTCAGCCTTTAAAAGTCCTTCCCCTTTGCTGACTTCCAAGAAGCATTTAGAGGGTTCTCCCAGTCTAATGTGTATAAGAGCCATCACCTATCCGACCCCGATTTAAGTGGAGACGAAGTGAACTGGTAGTCCCCAGGCTCTGTCACTGAATTGGTTCCTAAAGGTAAAATCACTTCTAATGTGAAAAATGCTGTGCAATAGAAGAAGCTATAAAGAATCTTAAGGTCACCTACTGTCCTTTAAATCCGTGCTATAGTCTAGAACTGCAGCCTGTGACTCTTCAGTCTGCTGAAACATTCCTCTTTAAACCTGCTTTTGTTCTTTAAAAGCAGTGTGATGTAGTTACAGCATGTAACCAGTTTATTTCTGYTCTACCCATCCCACATTTTCTAGTGCCTTCCATTCTGTTGTACTGATGAATTGATAAATAAATATTAACTACTTTAACACATATAAATCTTTGAAAGTCTGTTACTATGTTAATGAGCTTTCTGTGACCTTAACAAAATTCAATAAAATACCAAAAAGAGATTTTTCACTCAGTATTTGAAAACTTGAGGTGATAAAAAAAATTCAAAAGAAGGTGCTGAGAAATGTTAATTACTGAGGACTAAATTTTTCCAATAGTTTTATAATCTTAAGTGGGCAGGTAATCTGACAATTATAGATCTCAGTTGTTTAGTAACCTGCTTTTATTAAGAATAAGATACAGATTTTTCTTACTCTGATTAATTATTCTTTGTTTTATTTCTGAAGAACTATATACYTCATTGGCTGTAGGAGGATGGTGTGCTTCCCGGGCAGTTCTGTTCTGTCTGTTTCTGCCTTTCCTATCTGTTCTGTGATACTTGAGGAAAACAGTAACAACTTTTTTGTTCACAGCTTTCTTGTTAAGTATTTTCTGATCGTCCTCTGACCTGTTTGAGAGTGCTTCTTGAAAGAACCAACTGTCATGTGCTTATTCTTATTCCAAGAGATAACTAGGATTTTCAAACAGTGAAAATACCAACTGAAGTTACATGAGGATGGACAGTTCAATTTCCTGTACACAGAAAATAAGGCTAAGAATGACCAGTCTATAAATGAACTTTAGTTCTCATTTTGCAAAGCAGAATGTCACCTATGAATTGTACTACTGTAACTGTTATTTATATGTACTATATATATACTATATACTAGTATAGGTACTAGATACTATATACTATACTTAGAAAAATCATATAGAAGCATAAGAYAGGAATTTAGCATCCATTATACCTTTTCATGTCCTCCTATTCAATAAAATGAGTATCCAGATGTTTGCAATGAAAGCAGGGGACAGAGGACAATGGGTTAATGGAGAGGAAGAGAGGGAAAAGGTAACAATGGAATTATTTTGATTAACAAAATGAGAAGCAGAAAGGGCTCAGCAGTGGGTAAATATGGTCAAGGGGCAAAAATAAATTTTAATAAGCCTTGAAGAAGACTTAGTATRTATTTCTGCAAATCTGCTTAGCACTGTTTATTTAAAACATAATGTTACTTAAAGTATTCTATGATTTAGTTAATCAAAATTCTTCCAAGGGAATKAAATTATAATAGTTGTTTCATAAATATGTGTAGCATGAAAATCACCATGTTTTGCTTACTTTTTACTTTGCTCAATCTTGTTTTACTCTTTCAGTGTGCTGCAGTTTCTGTTACAGAGTGTCTGTACTGTCTTTTTACCGAAACACTGACTTCCCATGTGTGGTGGAATTTCCTAAAACCAGGGGATTTCCGTTTTGTCATTTTATCAATTTATCACCAGGTGTTTTGTGGCTGTGAATTGCAGGTGAATCTGTCTGGAAAGTCTTCTTCTTCACTCCAAACTTCAGTCCTGAGGACTCCAATGGTTGCTATGATTCTCACGTGTGCTTCTGCCATGGAGGGTTCATTACACAGCATGATCCTCCACTGCTCTTTGATCTGTCCAGAGACCCTGAAGAGAAAGTCCCACTGACTCCAGAAACTGAGAGCCGTTTCTATGAAATCCTTGGGGTGGTACACCAAGCAGTAGACAACCACACCAGATCCCTGCAAGCTGTTCCTAACCAGCTGTCATGGGACAACCTACTCTGGAAGCCATGGCTCCAGCTCTGCTGCTCATCTCTCTTTCAGTCTTGCTGTTGTGACTATGAGTCAGGAGGGAGTCCACTGCAGGTGCATTTGGGATAAACAAACTGCAATTCCCTGTCAGAAACTGGACCAGCAGAGTGTGGGTGTCTGAACCTGTGGTACAAGCCTTCAGAAGGTTTTGCTGTGTTGGAGGAGCAACAAATACATATTGCAGTAGAAGAGAATTTCAGTCAAGAAAATGTGCCAAGAGTGGGAAGGCAAGACACACCTTCTGTGTCTTTATCACACAGCATGAAGGACATGTTGCCATCCTCATCTACACATGGGTAGGCTTGTAGGCATTTTCTSTGGGAGATAATTTGCTAGGCCTTCAGCTTGAGCCTTTTTGTTGCACAGCAAAGAATTTACCTATCAGTTCTGTCAATCACAAGTAATAAATGCACGCTTTCCTGTCCTTTTTACTAAGTGTTATCCATTAGTAGGACATAGCACTGAGTAATTGAAAACAGAGAGATAATAGTGATAATAGGTCCTCCTGTGACAGTCMTTTGGTTGCTGATAGATAGGTAAAGAGCAGACTTGCAAGAGACCTCTGTCAACAACCATAACAAAGATGAAAATAACTGACAGATTGCCAACAGTCTAACTTTGACTGTGCCATAAAAATGCACAGAGCTATGGTAGTGGAAGACCTTGTGTCCATATTAAAACGATGCTCTGCAGCATCCCTGCTGTCCTATTGCATGGCAGCAACCTTTGTTTCAAAAGGACACCACTTCAAGTGCCCAGCTGTGTGCTTGCGTGTGTACCATGTGTCCATATATATATATGCATAAGCTGAATTTATAACCCATAAATCCTTCAATCCCTGATATAGGCACACCCTTATGATCATATTACAGTTGATAAAATAAAAGATTTGGCCCATACTTGATATTTGAGTTCCATATTCACATGATACTACAAATTTATCTCTCACTTATCTGTCATGCCTATTTTTCCATTGATGAAAGTAATCACAAATAAATAAATTTGGTCTCCCTTTAAATATCTTTGCTATCTTTTAAGCTCTCTGAATAGGATCTATCATTTTCTGAAAATAAGCTTGGGCTTGAGTACTTAAATCCAAATATAACTGTCTCTGAGTTCTTAGCAAGGTCTTGGGAAATCTACTGTCCTCGAGGGCTAATTTTTGTATCCATTTTTATCTCCATCTTATTCAGGCACATTTTCTTTCCACTCTACAGGCAGACAAACTATTTTCTTTGGCATATTGCAGACGAAAAGAAGATATCAGCAAAATACTAAAATGATTTGATGCCTGATAATAGAAGGTGACTTGCTCTTATCAGAAAGCAGCAGTTAATTCCCACATTACAATGTATTAAAACTTGTTTGAGGCAAAAGTGATCTGTGATGATAGTAATGCAGTAGCTTCAGTCAGYCAGCATTAAGGTTATGACCCAGTTCTTGTGAGCTATTGAAGCCTTTCCTTTAAAAATATATTGTGATAAATGGTGTATTTCTCTGTCTGTAAACCTAGGTTTTATTTGATTTTTTCCATTGCAATTTCATTGAAAATTTCATTCTCCACAATACCCAGAAGCCTGTCCTGGGAAATGTATGTTTTCCTTGAAGTCCTATTTTTGATGTTTCACCTTGTGTTCATTATCTTAATTATGTCCTCAGCAAACTCTCTGTAGGAGGCAAAGCCCCATGGCCAATTTTTTATCATTGAATGTACTACATAACCTTAGGAAGAAAAAGGCCTGTCATTTGAACACAAAGATTCTTCCATGAGAGTGGCTGCCTTTCAACWTTATAGCAGGATCCACACATCCCAAACTTTTGGTCCTCACTATGTGGCCCTAGAACCCCATGGGGCATGGCACTGGTGCCAGCATGTCCCTCCTTGCAGCCAAGGGCAGCCCAGGCTGTGGCCAGAGTGCTGGATCAGCAGGGTGTGAAGGATGCTCCTTCCAGCTCCCACAGCTCTGCCACAGTGTGCACGAAAGCTTTTCAAACAAGTACTCCTGAAGAAACGAGGAAAAAATATGTGGTGTGTTCAGTATACAGTGCTAACTCAGACAAGGGRTTTGGTGTCATTAGATCTACTTTGTTTCCACAGTTTCTGGTCTGTGACCTTTACAGAGGTCTCAGTTTGTATTCTCAAGGACACCCACATTGACCTTTTTTTTCAGGAAAATGCTGTGTTGCTATTATTTATTTTTCTTTCTTTCTSCAGGTGCAAGAATTCTTTGTTCTTCTAGGCACAACAGTTGTTCTGTGCTGCTTGATCAAAATATCAAAAATGATGACTTCTATACTGTTCTGATTTCTTCTTGCCTGAATATGACGTTTCTTGCATACCGCTCTTGGCTTTTGATGCCATCTTTCTAATCTCCTTTTCTAAAGTATCCACACCCTTGAAATACTTTTCCGTCTATTTCTTCACCACTCAGTCCTGTTTTCTTGTCACATTGATCGTAATGGCTATTTTGCCATGATCAATCAGAAAATGAAAAGTAGTCTTTGTCATAAAATTTGATTTGTAGAGCTCCTTGACTCAGCTAACTTTCTGCTTATTTAAGGTCCAACAAGAATTAACTTTGCATTGTGAAATGTAAATAATTAAAATATACCTGAGATGCTTCAAATAATATAAGATTATTTCTTGTTTGTGGCCCAAACTTCATATTTTCCAAAACATAATTTAGTACATTTAATACTTTGACACAAGCAGTAAAATCTGAAATCCATTCTTACAATTGTTCCTTCAAGAAAGATTCTGTGAAAAACAGAGCAGTATTTTCATACTCTATGTTAATGCCATTTMATTTAATACCTAAAATAAACCTTTCCTGTATTTCAAATGTTTTACCTTTCAGTACTACACCTTCTGTTCTGGAAATGACATGTCAGATCAGGGTAATTAAAGTTGTCGTGTTTATCTGCAAAATAAAGTGTGAAGGACAATATAACATTTGTGTAATGGTAATGCCTAATCTAACCAGGAAATGTTTTGTTTTTAACAGCAGGTTATTGATGGGATATACATGATTCACAACTAACTAACAAGGAAGGCTCAAGGAGAATGYGCTGCTCTGATACTTGGAAACTGAYTTTCAATCTATCATTTAATGAGCACTGCTCTTGTAACATGGTGCCTGTTTTAGAAGATGTCAGTTTTAACTGAGAGTTCAGCTTTAGAGGGTAGTGTTATTACTCTACAGTATTATTTAACAGTATCATATCCTAATTTGTGACAAAGTCCCTGTACAGCCCAGAGCAAGTAATTTACCTCATTTCTCAGTTCCTCTGCTGCACTCAGGAAAGGAAAACAGTATTTCTCAAACTGCTGGGAATACTGAAAGAACAGAAAATGCTGAAAGTGGTAAGCTGGTAAAGGTGAACTTTCTAGTGCCTTGTCTATGGAAGATACAATTTAAAAGGAAAAAGTAGGAGGTAGAAGATCTCCCTCTATGAGGGGGTATGTGGTACCCTTAACTTGGGGTTTGCAGGTGGGTTCTGTCTGTAGTTTAGTGCTTGTGGGATTGTGATCTGGAGGAGAGAGAATAGATGGCTAAGAAAGATACACGCTTGGCATTCAGAGAAAGTTATGTCTCATTTTTATAATTATATTTATTCTCTTTTTTAGCAGTCAGAAAACTACATGGAATAATAAATAATGTTTTTCCCTCAGGGACTGGATGTCACAGGTTCTCAGCTCTTAAAAATAGAGATGTCCTGACTTGCCTCCAATTATGGCCAGAAAAGTAAAAAAAAAAGGGAAAATAGGAGCTTTGGAGAGAGGTGTCAGCTCACTTAAATACAACTGAAAGTTTGCAGAGAACTAAGAGAATCTGGTCCATATACTTCACAGCTAGGTGAGAAGCATCACTTGCCAGCAATTGTTTATTTTACACTGTASTAATGTGAGATCTGGGTGTTCAGATATGTGGAAAATGTAAAAAATTTCACTTGAGATACGGCTTGATATAAGAAAAAATAGAAAAAGAAACAGAGTGCAAGCATAGCTACAAAAATAGTATTTTCTACTAAAGTATGTTTATTAAAAATTGTTTTAATGTATGTTTTTGACATACATTTCTGCAATTTTTTTTACTTACATTAAAACAGAATAATTCTCTGCTTAAGACAGATCTTTTCATCTTTTCTGTCATTTCCCTTTCCTCTGGCATTGCCTGTGCAGCATCCAAGATACACAGTAAGGAGCAAGAGGCAGCCACCCTGCCCATATGCAGTACAGGCTGTGTGGCCAGGCACATGGGCAGGGGGAAAGGCTTAGGCACAGCTCTGCACTGGCAACCACCAGGAAGCAGACAGTGTCTGGGGATTATCTCCATTCTGAAGACAGAGATCTGGGAATTGACCCTGAGATTAGCTCAGTTGATTAAGTTGGTTAGAGGACAGTMCTAGTAACACCAGGGTTGGGGGTTCAGTCTCCATAGGGGCCATTCACTTGAGTTGGACTTGATAATCCTTCTGGGTCCCTTCCAACCAAGAGTATTCTGTGATTCTGYGAAATTGCTGGAAATTGCTTCATCCTCTGGGACTGTCAGGGACTGCAGGTGACCAGGAGGAGTGAGGTCCCCTGTGTGGCCAGCTGGATTGCTGTGTGTCAACAGGGTCCTTCTGTGTCAGGATGTCAGGTGGAAATTAGTTTGGAACCCACAGGATTCCAAAAGGCAGGACCCCTTGCCTCTGAATAATTGTAGCAGACTGCTCCTGAATCATCATGCATGAGGTAACAGATCTTAGTCTGACACTCTAAGGCATCAACAGTCTCACRCTTTTTTTTTGCTGGAGGACTAGAAGACCTGAGTCAGGCTCTAGGGACTCGCAGTTTACAGGTTGCTAAAACTGCAAATAATGTCAGAGAGTCCTGGAAACACCCAGGCAGATCATATGGCTTTTCCATGCTCTTCCTGGTAGCTTTTATTTACATCAAAAGTAATAAGAAACTGCCTGAAACTTCACATGTACAGCAAAAAAAGGATATTGCAATTTYTCTTAAGACCTCCCCACAATAACTTTAACCTGTGAGTTTGGTATTGAGAATAATGAAATTGTGTCAACACAAGGCACAGCAACTGAAGGTTTCTTATATATATGGGAAATGCTGAATTCCAGACTCCCATGGAGCTTGTGCTATACTGGTTACTGAGACTGGCTTAATTATCTGTGCATCTCTAATTGCACWGTCAAGGTTATGAAACATTTCTGAACTTGGGAGATATGAATTATAGACTTTGTGATGCTTATGCAGCATCTCCTGAATGTCAAAAAAACATTCCTTTAATATAAATTATGGAAGGTTCCCTATGTAGATTAATGTTAGTCTTATCTGTTGGGAAATGGTGTTGCAGGTACTTTACTTGRAAAATAAAGCTATATTTGAAGATAACAAATTCAGCATGTGGGGGTCAGCTCAGTTATAAAAACCCCCAACACTTTTTATTTAAGTGTTAATATCCAGTAATATCCGTTATCCAATAATAAAGTCTTTTTATGAAGATAATATTTTATTGTACCTGATTTATGYGAAAAATGCTGTGAAATAATTTAGATTATAAAGCAGAGCTCYTCATTGTGACACTTATTTTAAGTGAATTTGATATGAAATTGCTTTGGGTAGCAATATTTATTACAAAAGATTAGAGACAAAGCATCTCAAAAGCCTTATGGATTCAAGTTGGGCTGCAAGAGAATAACTTTGRTATAATATGGTCTTCCTTGCTCACAAATGAAAAACAAAGTAATAAAGAAAAATCCTCCAACTTTAAGAATAGTTTGCCTGTGTTGTTAGTGGTAAAATGAATACTTGAAGTTTATACTATGTGTGAGAATTTTTTTTCGTTTTTTTCCATGTTGTTATCTTTTATAACTCCTCCTGCCAAGCAGACTAAATATTCAGATATCAGAAAATGTGCTGATTGGTTTGTAAGTGTCAATCTTGCATTGTCATATGCCATGCATTGGGAAGTAACTGGTTAACRCCACTCTCATGATGACTGTTTAACCTTCAGGGAGATTGGTAAAATAGGAGTTTTAGATCCTAACACTTCCCTGTCTGATACCCATRTAACAGAGTCATTCAATGATGTGTCATCACAGACCAAGCTTTGAAAAAGTATACCATTCTGCAAAACAAGCTGCCTTATACCCTGTCCTTCTCCTCTGTGATATTTACCAAAAATAAGTGGAAATCCTCTCTGATGTAAAGGTTTATGCTACCAAATCACAACCCTCTTGGATTATCAGCCATAAAAGACCAACCCCAGCAGCTAAGCACTCTGCCCTTTGTGGATTAACGACAGTAATGAGTGCTAGAGGTCCAGCAGCTGCAGTAATGTATACTGAATAAATGCAGCTGACAACTCAGTTTTCAAGCACTCAGTACTGGGCTATGTGGAGAGTCTCCATCTTCACTTATTAAACCTGGTTGGTTTCAGCTGTCTCCTGTGTTTTTTCTATTGCTCTCCAGACCCATTTTGGGGAATGTCGAAATCAAGATGTAGAACAGTGTACAGGCTGGAAATGAAAAAAAAGAAAAAAATAGCTCTTCATCTTCTGATTGAAACTGTGCTACTGCATGGTAAAAATTTTTAAATCCAGAGAACTAAGAAGAGGGCAAAATTCCCCAGCGGTAAGGACACTCACCTGGGCTGTGATGACAGTTTTACTAGGAAACTTCAAGATAGATTAAGCGTTTTTAATCACATGAGGTACAGATATTGCCTCTGCAACAGAGAGGGATGTACCTTATGGCTATGAAGTCACTTTCTGTCTCTCTCACTACCTGACCTGGCAAGGGTAGAAGTCTTTGCTTCAGAGAGGCAAAGCTCCTACAGAAAAGGCAGAAAGTACTGTGTACGTCTCCTTGCCCACCCTCTTTTCACACCCAGCCAGATGCTTAGGAATGCTTTGTTTTAGCTGCATGTCCCATCTAGAAAAATGTCAAGGAGGGGAGGCTTGAAAGTATTATCTGTCTTATTTGATCCCAGGCTTAGAACTACTGTGCTTTTGCAGAAAGGACCTCATTCTCTTACTGCCAGCAGTGCTCTGAAAGTAGGATCAAAGTACTTAGAGGGTATAGGGAGGATGGATGTATTCCCTGCCTGCAGAAGAATTTAGAAACCACTGCAGGTAAAATCTAGTTCTTGGTCTGAGATTTATTTAAGTTAAATAATGAAGATATCTATACCTGACTTTGTCTCCATTTRGTCTCCTACCCAGGACAGACAAAAACAAGATGGGTCAATCCTAGCTTGTGTGGCTGTGTGAAGATTCTATTAGTCATATATAATAATGCTCTTCTTTTTTTTTGTTTTTTTTTTTTTTTTTGTTTTTTTTTTTCCTTTTTCTTCCTTTTTCTTTTTATTTCTTAGATAAAAGAAAAAAGGACAGGGGATAAGTTTAAACAACTTAAATATTTAAACATTAAACAGTTTAARCATTTAATAAAATCCCATGACATCTGTTTTTAGGTAGTAGAATCTTACTTCTTCCTCCTGAAATGTTTAAAGTATTTTTTAAGTAGGGAAGCATGCATGAAATTTAAAATGGATCATCATAGTCAGAATTTTACAGCCAAATGCCTATTTTTTGCTGAAAGCACTTTTTTTAAGGATAAATTTGTTTACTAGTTTGTTTCCTTGGGGTTTATGTGCATGGATCTTCAGTTCTTTTTGTCTCCATGATGCTCTGCAAGTAAGRGAARWAATAYTGTATTGGGAGTATTTAAAAGAAATGTCATCATTATRGAGGTCATGAAATTTCTTTTTAAGMTCATACTARTAATTTKTATGCSACTTTAATTATTTTACTGTGGTGAGATATTTCAATTAGAATAGAGTTTTGCTAACAGTAACTTAAGATGTTTTCCAGTTTACATTTTTTTTAACATTAATTATGATTGTTTTGAAAGGATTCGAATTGAAGAATACTGCTGAACTTYTGGAAAAAATGTCATGACATTTAAAATACAGCTTTCAACCTCTACTATGGTGGATGTTTAAGTGTTAAAACATTTACATTGTTATATGCATATGACACATTTTCCATCTTCTTGTATCTTCAGAAATACTTTGCAGCCAAGCAAACATATAAACTGCACTGAATTATGCATGAAAAAAATATTTTAGGACTCCATCTGCTAGGCATTTTTTACAGTTTGTTTTTTAAGTTAAAAATGTTTACACTGCATTATATTAGGTATAAAACTAGTAGCAGCACCTTAATGGATTTTATTTCCTAGTATTCTATATAATCACATGATGAAACACATACCTTGCAAGATTACAAGCAGGAAAGATCCTAGTTGGGAAGGGCAYTTAAACAAGGTTTGCAATTTCCACTGTGTTCAGGAATTTTGATGATTGCGATTGTTGAAGAGTAGATTAAGTAATGTATAATATTTTGCTTTTACTATCAATATCTTTAATTGACTAAACCAAAAAAATTTTGCATGTTTCAATTGCCAGTTGTTTCCAGCCTTTCCCATTCCATATTTTTAGGCTATGTCCATCAGAYTTGTAAGCTTGCCTCCAGCCTTACTTTATTTTGAAAATGCAATGCAAGTTAATATTTTTTCTGAGCTCTACAGCCAGTTACTTCTGTTACTAGGATACTGTTTACCATAAAGATTGTGATGTAGAATGTACTGGATAAAAAGGAATAAAAAACTAACAGAACAATAAAAAGCTTTCTGAGAGGATAAATACAAAGGCATTGATGGTCAACTACTATCCAGCTATAAAATGTACCTTTTTACATTGGGTCTCAAGAAGCAACACTAAATCTGTTAGATTCCATCGTCAAAACAGTACAAAAATATTTAAATGAGAGGTGAAAGAAGCATTTYACACATGGAGATAGAAGTGAGCTAAGCCCAGCATTAGCTACTGTTACGCTGACTTATTACTTCACAGATATAAAATGCTCTTGAAAGGGCATCAAATAAACTAGCAACCAGGAAAAATGGATTAAAGTATAAAATACATGAATTTTTCAAGGAACCACAGAAAGATATTAAAAAAAAAATGTACACCAGCTCTGTTTATACTTGAATGTATATTGTATACTTGGATGGAAGTGTGTTTGAGAAGTTGTGGCAGTCTGGTGAAGTTTCCACTGATTGGAAAAGGGGGGACATAACCCCCATTTTTAGAAAGGGTGAAAAGGAAGACACAGGGAGCTACAGGTCACCCAGTCTCGCCTTTGTGCCTAGCAAGTTCATGGAGTAGATCCTCCTGGAAACCATGCTAAGGCATATGGAAAACAAGAAAGTGATTGATGACAGGTGACCAGTTCTCTCACAAGGGCAAATCCTGTCTGATGAGTTTGGTGGCCACCTAGGACAGGGTTACATCATTGTCATCTACCTGGACTTGTGCAAAACGTTCGAGGCTGTCCCCCACAACATCCTGGTCTCCATACTGGAGAGATGTGGATTTGAGAGATGGATCCCTTGCCAGACAAGGGATTGGCTGGATGGTTGCACTCTAAGGGTTGTGRTCAATGGCTCAATGWCCAGGTGGAGACCAGTGATGAGTGGAGTTCCTCAGGACCTGGTTATCAGACCATCTCAGTTTAACACCTTTGTTGGCATCATGGACTTGGGTTCAGGCCTGAGTGCACTCTCAGCAGATCTGCCAAAAAAGAGCAAGCTGTCAGGTGGGGTTGTTTTTTGGGGGKTTTTTTGTCTGTTTTTTAAATTTTTGGGTGGGGTTTTTTGTTTGTTTGGGTTTTTTTGGTTTTGATGTATGTTTTGGGGTTTTTTAAAATGAAAGACATTAATGGAAACTCATTCAGATTTGTTGAAAGGTGCTATGATCCCAAACTGAAAATGTAATATATACACATTTCTAATTCTGTTTAAACCACATTTGTGCTTAAGGACATGTAAGTTTGTTTTGGTATGAATCACTAAGACAATAATTGTGCATTCTCATTTCTCTTCCTTACTGTAACTCTGCTCTTTACCTACTTYCATTCCAATGTAACATCATGATCCTAAGAACTTCAAATAACATGTCAAATATAATGCCAAATTGCTACTACTACTACTATATAAAACTATAAAGCCTCTTAAAATGTAGTTTCCAAAGGAATAACATCACTTAGAATCATAAATTAATCCCTGTTCAGTTTTGTGCTTACAAGGTTAAACTGCAAACCAGCAGCTGGGTAAGCTCATTTTAAAAAGTCTCATTCTATCTACATTAGCTGCACCAAAATYTTAAGTACAGCCATATTAAAAACTGAAGTAATTTGACATTAGCAAAATGTCATACTCAGACTCACATCCTTCTCTTACCTTCCTGCATGAATACAAAAGGCATACTTTTCCTTGCACTTTTTAATGAATTATTGGAACTGGYTTCCTCAGACAATGCAGCAAGATTCAATATATCAAAGAAACAATATATCCAAAGGTTGATGATTTCCTTTGGACTGTCTAAATGGCCTGTGATGCTGATTGCTTGTTTCTGTTTCAAGCAATTCATAATTCATAGAAGAACACAATAGAAAAGTTATCAATGAACTCGCAAAAAAAAAAAAAAGAACAAGGAAAGAAAGAGATATTTCTGAAGATTATAATGTGTCAATCTTTCTGGAACTTAAAACAGTGAAAAAAAAGAAAAGTTCAGGGTTGCAGCAGAATCTCTCCAATCTTATGCATTATTAATTGCCTTAACAAAAGTGGCATGTACTTGTCAACATTAATCAGAAAATTCAAAGCATATTAATCTATTTAAGGAGTATCATATTGTGAAGCCTACCCAATGTAAATGATTATTTAGAAGAGATAATATGTAATTTTTAGTGGGCTGCAACTTTTACTAATCATTTTAGATGAAAATCAAACGTAGTGATCACAGAAGAGCATGGTTTCTTTATCCATGTTTCAATATTAATTTACATTTAGTTTTGCATAATTGAAATGAATTAGAATAAATGTGGCTCAAATAGTTAAGAAGTCAGTAACCTGAAAGTTAAATTTCAGTTTCACAGAAATATTTTCTGTATTTTTTTTCTATTTCTGTCCATCAAGTTTATGTATTCTTTATTCCATTGCAATTTTGCTCATTTTCATCATGAAAATGAAGCAGCATTTTCTAAACAAGAGATGAACACTGTTGCTAACTTTAAGAAGTGATTAACACAAGATATTCAGGGTGGAAATTCAATGAAGTGGGGGAATGAGGTTTAGGAAAAAGGCTTAATCACTACTTCAGAAGATACACTAATGCAAATAAGTGAATCTGCAGCTAAGTTCCCTTAACTGGTGGATACCTCTAATAAAACACCCTCAAATAATTTAATTTCATGCAAGTCTCCTCTACTCTCCTTGCTTTGCCTCACCCTTTTATTCAGCAATGCTTTAATCAGGGGAAGCCCTGCTACATTTACAGCTGTGTGGTGATGCTGATGACTTTTAAATCTTTCACTACCCTGGCATTGGAGGGAAAGCTGAGGTGGAAGCAGTAAAGGACACCTGTGCAGAGGAAGGGATTGCATGGCTAGAGAGGTAACCCACAAGCTGAGGTGAAGGACTACCAACTGAGATGGTGCTGGTGAGGGAAGGAAAGAGCTGAAGGTATGATCAAAACASCAGAACAAAACAACAAATGCACCAAAGAAACAAAGCAGTAGYATCAACAAAGGCACTCCTTTCATCAAAGTAGAGAAGAGTAATATCTYAGCCCTAAAAAGTAAACTGAAATTTTTGATTGGTCTTCTGAATGTCGGTTTTTGTAAATAGACTTGGACTACATGGTTTCCCTGGCTACATAGGCTTCTTATCCYTCAAGGGTAAATTATGAAAATATAAATGGTTCATGATTAATGCGGTTAATGGTAGTCATTAAACACTAAACATTTTGGAGGAAAGATTCTAGAGCCTTCCATGCAAAAATAATTATCTAATTTATTTAAATGAATTTATTTTTGGGAGACCTTTGAAAGCAGGTACTGAAGCCATTGTGTATTGCTACATTTTTAACTACATTGTCTGTCCTCAGCTTTTTCTGTGTCCTTGTATGAGAAAGATTAATAACACTGACAGTTAAAAAGCCTTGATTTAACTTGCATAGATGTGTCTGGAAATCCATGCCAGACCTGAGTTCATTTAAGATGTTGTTTGACAGCCTGATCCTTTGAACTCAATCTGTACTTGATCTTGCACCTCTRTGTTGCCATGGCTCCCAGATTAAATAATATAACTATTTAGCCCTAAAGGCACACCAACAGCTAACACAGTTGCAAAGAGGTCTTCTTGGTTTGTGCTTTCAGGTCTGGAATACTGATGCAAAAAATCTCTTCATGCACAAGCATGTACATCATTACGTTTCCTTTACAAACCTTCAGAATACCCTTTGGAAAAAAAACATAAAAGGATGTAACTAGAATTTCTAAAACTCYATTAAAATAATTGTTATGGTCTCCACCCTGTTAACCTTTATGATAATATTTTCCACAGTAGACGTTAAATTGCTTCCTGAAATGTGCCAGAACAGGTGACATTGGCAATATGTTCTTCATTTTGTCACATCTTCAATGGGTAAAAGTTATTCTCCTAAGTCTCCACCARTAATTGTGATCCCTTAAGAAAATATTGTCTCATCTTTCTGTAGGATATAAGAATGGTAAAGGGCATACCATTGTCACACTACATGAAGTGCCCTTTGGAATACCATAAACAAAAACAGCATCAGATAACAMCACATGTCATGTGTTAGGAACCTAGGTGCATAAATGTATTCTTAATGTAAGCAGCTTTTCTTCATGGAAAAGCACGGTAATTTAAAGAGTAACAGCAAAATGTTTTTCTATGAAAGGCTGGAGCTGCAGGAGGTGATGGAAAGCTTTGTGATGTCATGTAGTACTTGAAAAGTCATGATTGCTAGCTGTAGAATATGCATTTAAAATTATTTTTCAAATAATTCACATATGTCTAGATTCAAACTGTGCAACACGCAGTCAAGGTGGCAAACARTTCCCAGCAATTACAGTATTTCCAAAGAACTATCTGAAGAGAAGCAAAATATTAACCTGAAATGGGGCATTTTTTTTTTATTATGAGACTTTTGGTTGAATAATTAGAGAAGAAAATCAGATGAATAAATTTGATTGGATATTATTTCAAATATTAATTATTTTGATAAAATTTTTCTTGATACATTCCTTTTTCTTTCTTCCTTTTGTGTTCTTCCTCTCTTCATTTAGATTTAGATTTTTTTTTAAATTATGAAAATTTGGACTTTTTTTTTTTTGAGAAAAACATAAACATGTTTTAACGAAAACTTTAAATTTTGACAAAAACCTCTATCTTTCATTAGTGGAAAATATAAGAAMAATTTTACTGCTAAGTCAGTGTTGTCATTCATCTCTTTTCTGTGGGTTAATGGTCTTATGTATGCCCTGAAACATTATTGCAAGATAAAAGGAAGAATGTATGTCAGATGCCTRCAATCAGGGATATGAATCTATATATCAACTGATAACTAGAAGGGCATCATTTTTCAATTACCAAGTACTCCCAGCTATCTGTGACTTCACTCTGAGAGTTACATTCCCTMTGTTTTGCTATAAAATATAACATTCTGCTCTAGTTCAACATTKCTTTAAAAGACATTTTCCCAGCAGTTTAGATTTTTGTTTTCTGAGGAATACAAAGTTTTTTTCCAAACTAAAGGGTGACTTTTTCATGTGATATTTATTAATGCTCTGTGAGTATTCTCTGCCCTCTGCCACTGTGAGTTCTGTTCTGTTTTAAAAGGCTTTGGAGCATGCTTTATTTCAGTTCAAAACACATTATTGTTCCAGTCAGTGTTTCAGTAGGGTGCTCTGTTACTGCCAGAGCACAGATAGCTCCCATTCAGCTCAGTGTTAGATAACACAGRTTCTTGAACTAGATTACAGAAACAGAGAAAAACCATATGGCTGAGAAATTCATCTCTATCATATGTAGTACTTTACCACATTCATATAGTTGAATTTATAGGGTGTGAAAGGCCTCTCACATAAAAGGTCCAAGATAGGGAGCAACTGTATTCTTCATGCTGGAGGAGTTCATCAGATACAGTACTGATTCCTAATGATGAGAAAGAAGGGACTTTGGTAGAAGTGTTTCCCTGTGTTTCTGGTGGTTTTATCCTTGCCTTGAAAAGCAAGRTAGTRCTRMAATAATRCTGAAATAATACTGAATAACACTGCAACAATGAAGATGAATTTCCAAATTTAACTCTTCTGCTTTACTATGATACATCTGAAATTCCATTGTTTATATGTCTGTGTGACTTCCTTGCATGCACAATTTTTGGCTGTTGATACTGTTTAAAGCAGTTTATTAAGTGTAATCTACTGCCCACATCAATAYTAATATACTTAGCATTAATCTTCCGTGTTGTGTTGCAAGAGCTTTGGTTCTCCTGCCTCCTCACCAGAAGCTTGTTTGCCATCAATCAAGTCATCATGATATGCCACTGTTTTTTTTTTTTTTTCCTTTAATTCAAACATGATGCACAGCATCCCCTTATAAAAGCAGCAGTGGAACTCTGGTATTGTCAACCCCAGTGCCAGGGTTTCCCCAAATGGAGACATCCCTTTGCAACACAGCCTTAACAAAACAGATAAATTAGATAAAGCTGTAGATTAGGGCTTTCTTTAGGGTTTTTTTGTTTGGTTTGTTTTTTTAAAATAGACTATCCTGCCAGCCCCTGCATACCTGAGACAACCGGAATTGCCAGCTCTGTCACTTTGGTAATCAGTAACTGGAGGCATGGCTGCTTTTTTCAGCCCAAAAGTCAATCTTCAGTCTTGTGATTTCTTGTCTTTCAAACCATCACACCCCTTGTGCTGCTTCTGTTTTTACTCCCCAGGAGCAGGCCACTTGTGGACACATTCCCCAGCAGAGCAGTATTTAGGGGCACGGGCTGGGGGATTTGCTCTCTCTCTGCTACCCTTTACTGAAGCAGGTAGCTCCACAAATCTCTTGGCTCTTCCCTTTCCCAAAGTTTCAGTGTTCTCTGTTTCACCCATCCCTCACATGTTTCAAGAGAGACTCCATGTGACAGAGCAGAGGGATGGGAGGGAGGAAGGGGAAGGAGAAGGTGCTTTAAGATGATGGGATTTTTCTGGCTTGCCCTACCAACTGTTTGTRAAAGGTATCAGCTGATACCTCTGACCCTCTCCCATGTCCATGCCTGTCTGCCACCTCCGCAGTGGAGGAGGAATACTTTGCAAGAGACCTTTCACTGACTTTGTATCGCCTACAGACTGGAGAGAGACCAAAATACTTTTCAYTGGCAGAGTTTTGAAGTAGAGGAGGTTGGTGTTTTCCCACCACAAGGAGCAAGCAAGTCAACATGGGATAGCCAAATGGCATTATTTCTTGTAGTCACACCCCGAGAACTGGCAACTTTTAAGTGCCATGTTATACTAAACTGACCTGGCATGTATTGCAGGGAATGTTTGTATTGCTTTATAAAACTGTGATACTATGTTTGGAGGGATATTAGTCAAGTTAATCAAAGTTTGAAAGAAAYCTGAAAATGAGGACAGGGGATGATGATGAGTAGGAATGAGTAGGAATTGGCTTAAATATAACCAGGAGGGAATAAAGAATAAACTATTTGCTAAAGAAGACACCCCAAAATGCTTTCTGAAACAGCTTTAGTTTCACCCCAAAAGAAGAAAAAATAATTCAGAGAGTAAGGGAGGCAACCCAGGCACTGATTGGCCAGGAGCCCTGCACAGCAGTTGAGGTTTGTGTTTAGCTCCCCTTTCCTCAGAAAGACAGGGTGGAATGCAATCTGTGTGAATGGGATTTATTACTAATTGTTTCTTATTTCAGTGGGGTGCACTCAGCCTATTACACTGGGATGACTGTATTGTGGCTGTGATAACTGCACATAGGTGCTAACCCTAACATAGAGGGAAGCTGGATTTTCTGATAAAAGACAGAGAAGAATAATTTCCCAGGTGTCTGAGAGGAGACCATAACCCATGGAATGCAAATTTTATTTTAAGTTTGATCTCAGTAGGAAGGAAGCATTTGTATGACAAATCGAGGAAGCAGCAAGTAAAGAGGATTAAACATATACAGAATATTAAGAAACTTTGAAATAGATGGAGGCATGGTTTATCTTTCAGTTGCATGCTTTGTCACTGGAATGCCCTAACTAGATAGCTCAGTGCACAACAACTGTGAGGTATGTATGCACAAGAAACTAGTATRTAGTATATATAATAGTATATAATARTGTATGCACTATTTTCATATAAAATCAGAGCAAAATGAGAAGAGTTTAAAAACTCAGACTCTTGAATGGTAGCCTAGAAAGGGRTGGCAGACTGCAGATGGGAGAATGTGCTGAAACACAATGTCTGGATATTGCTAGTGCTTCCAATACTTATGTCCAATTTAAACACCTGTTTGCTGAACAGTAGGAGTTGCCTATGGTGTTGCAACTCAGATTTCCAATGGATCCTATGGCCTCTGGAACTAACCAGAATTCACTGCAGAGACATGATTTTCCTGCATTGCCATATTTCCTTCTCACTACAAAATCTGTTGGTTTTTTACAATAAACCCTTCTAAGGATCTCCAAATAAGAAAATTGATTTTTCCTAATAGTGAAGATTTGTTGGAATGAGTTAAAAAAAAAAAAAAAAAGAATTGGTGCCATGTGTAGTTGGCTGACCTAATTTTAGCTGAGAAGGAAGTGGGCTGACATCAGAAGTTAGTGATGGCTATAATGAATGGTTGCATTCATACCATGGTGGCTTCATGTCTGCCAAACACCATGTTACTAAAAAAGGGACAAAAATCTGGGGTTATTATTGGTCAAAATAAAACTTAACATGTTTCAATTTCTCTCCCAAAGGCATTTTACCCTGTGTGCAAAATGTGGGTTTTCTTGGAGGGTATGTGTATTGTGGAGGTTGTTTCTTTTTCATTGCTGTGGGGTTTTCTTCAGTCGAGGGAGCACTCATCTGTAATGAATATGATTTTTGGCTTGTGCTTGAATTGCAAATTACAAGACTCAGATTATGAGATGTCTGATAATTTTCCATGCCATCCAAAACTGTCTCCTTGCTTACTTCACACAGCAAATTAATACTGAATTCTATAATAGATATACAGAACCCAAATAACCTTGATGTGAGGAAATTCCTCTAACTATGTCAGATATATCCAGTATTCCCAAACTAGGTGAAAAGGTTTGCTAATTTGCAATAAAAACTCAAGGAAAGCATTTGATGAATGAGTATCTACTCCAAATGTGTAGAGATKACTTTAAAGGCACCAATTAAATCTCTTTTATGAATTTTTCAATAGGTATTAATATTTGTCTACATGGAATTGCTCATCTATTTATGGCAACACAGTAGCCCAWACCATGTAATCTTTACAAGACACCAAAAGGGTCCCAGAATCCTGTGGCCTTTTGGAGACAGAAGCAGTAAAAAAATCAATAGTTTGTTGTTTCACATTTTTAGCTCTCATCTCTCTCTAATCTTCCTTGGTTTCTGTGCTAATGTAATATGTTTTCTGCTATAGCAGCTCTGGTTTTGTGTTTAAAGCACTCATAGAAAGGTGTAATGGAGTTACCTTATTTGAAAGAAAATATTATGTAAAGCTGTATAGACATKGACTGCAGCACTTCAGTTTTGAGCTATTCTTTTGATAATATTTGTATACATTTTGGAGTAGTAAGAAGAGAAAACTCTATTAAAAATCAGTCTTTGTTTTGGTAATTTTACAGARCACAATGTCAGTCATACAGCTTAAGAAGAGCTGTACAAAGGAAACTATATAGTGCTGGAAGTCTCCTATTTGACATGTTTTTCTGTTGAAGAGAGAGGACCAAATACCTTGGAGAGTTTYAGGTATTTAGAAGTCAGTTAATTTCAATTTAATCACAGTTTCATCAATTTCAGTCCATGGAACTTTAGCATCTAAATGGCTTTGGGGATGTGAGGGAAAGAGACTCAATGTATTTAATAACTATGTTCAGCCACACAGATTAACACCTATAAAATGTCTCTGGGCTAAACTTACTCAGCTGCAAAGGAGTAATAATTTTGCTTTATAGCATTACTTCAGAAGTTACTTTTCTTAATTAAATAGATAACTTCATTAAGTCATAGATTTAAATTTTTTTTATCATACATGAGTTAATGATGCTATTACAGAATCACAGAATAGTTGAGGTGGGAAGGGACCTGCAGAGTTCATSTGGTCCAACCCCCTGATCAAGCCAAGCCACCTAGAGCCAGTTGCTAAGAGCCAAGCACTATGGTGTYTGAATATCTCCATGGATGGAGAGTCCACAGTCTCCCTGGGCAATCTGTGCCAATGCTCAGTCACACTCACAGGAAAAAAATGCTCAGAGGGAACCCACTGTGCCTCTCTTCGTGCCTGCTGCTTCTAGCTCTGTCACTGGGTATCACTGAAAGAAGCCTGTATGCCTTACACATATATTCTTATACACAGAAATGTACGTTTAAAAGACAAATATATATCCATAATTATTAATCCCAGATTTATGCCTCTTGCATCCTATCTTGTTTGGTGTATCATGGAACTGATACAATTGTCTTAAGTGGATATTTTAGAGGCTTTTTTATGTGAAGTATAAATTAAAAAATAGTTCTGATTTTTTATTCTTATATGCTTAATGTTTCCTGTTTTCTCTAAGCRATTAGTCCAGTAAAATAATAATTCTGGTTCTGCAAAAGTGTCTTTGAATTTGAGTTTTCCCACAAATGAAAAAATATATACTTCTTTTCCAGAGCTGAGAGTACCAAAATAGGTTCCACTGAAGTAAGGTATCACCCGTACTCTAGGACTTCTGTTTGGTTCCTGGATAAGAAAACATAATTAAAGCTGGATGTTTAATATAGATTTTTAATTCCTGTAGACAGTGAAATGAGTCAGGTGCTTCTACAGGACTACACATAAAGTGTTTCTCTTCCTTAAACCCCGAAAATGTTGAACTTTTGCTACAACCAGATTCCATCTCTTCATAGTTTTTGCTTCTTGTTCAAGTAGCTATGCTGGTTAATTCTTGCTAGGAAATAACTATAGGTATTTTTTCTTCATTTTACCATGTTCYAATCTCCATAGGCATTTGTACCTCTTTTAATGATAATGGTTCCCGCATTCACTTTTGTCTGTGCTGGGTTTTATGGAACAAATTGTTGGTTGAAACATGCACAGCATGAATTTCCACACAGTGTCAATTTATACGTAGCATGTTTTCCATAGGCATCACTCATCCTACAGATCGATTTGYACACTGCACCTTATGACTTTGGGATGTTAGACCAAAAATTGCCCTTCAGAGTTCTCTCCTACTTTTTGTTGGTCACATAGTTGGARGAAAGAACTGTAGCACATAGTAAATAGCAACAGCTGCAATAGCAACTGCAGCAGCAACAATGCAATTTTCCTGTCTGTGCCTATGATGATATATAAGATTGCTACTTGCAAAGTGCCAGATGCTGGCACTTCTTTTCTTCTTKACTAAAAATGAATGAAAAAGGAATGGAACAGATTATTTCTGTGACACACCACTTACTTCRTAGATATTTCAGCAAACATAAGGGCACATTCCATAGCTGAATATATTTTACCCTTGGATACATTCAATTTGTATTCATTTTAGAATTTACTCTGTTAATTAGAAAAGGTTATAAGATTAATAAGTAGTCATTGCTAATATATGCAATGGAATATAAGCTTCAATTGATGCTTTTTTCCCAAAGAGCCACYAGAGATTAGTTCATATAAATCACAGTGAGCAGTATATCCCATCTTTCAAAGCTGGTCTTTATGTTGTTTTGTAATCTCTGAATCGCCTCTAAAATCCCTGCTAGAAAAGCAAAAAAAATCCAGCAAACCATACCCTACCAACAAAAAATGATGCATTGAAATTTCATACACTTTTTTTTTGTAGAGTTGATTTTCAAGGAATTCTTTGTAGATGTCTAATGACAGATAGCTTAGAAACACACAGAGGCTGCCATAGCCAGCAAAATTATTCTTATTTGTTAAGAAAATGTAGTATTAACTACAGACTGGGGTTTTTTCCAATTTCAGGGCATTATAATGACTGTTGGCTTGTGCTCCAACCCCAGCCTACATCATGTTTGAGATTCACAATGATGACAATGACCCACAAGAGCAAGGTGCTCTCTGTAGTTCCACAAGATCAAAGTGCCCAAATTTCAGCTGACAAAAATGAAGGTCAGCCAGTGTCCTCTTCTTTGTGGCCAGCCAGAGCAGGGTTCACCACAGAATGGTGTCAGGATGGCCTCTAGATAGGTGATTTCCTGATCTGATCACACAGATATAATAAAAGGCTATTACAATCCAGAATTTTTTGAAGCTGGGAGGTGAATCATCCACTACAGATGATCTCATCTCCACTGCAGGTGAATCAGAAAGAATAAAATTTCATCATCCAACCTCTTACTTTTGCTATGGATGGAAGAGACAGGTCAGATTTTAGCTAGACCTGGAATCTTCTCACATGTCAGTTGTAGTTCAGTCACTTTAATTTATCATGACATTTTCTTTGGCTGACACTGTGGGGAAAAARAATTCAGCTTTTTTTAGATGTTTATGAACACAGACCCAGAAAAGAGCTCTGTAGCTCATCAGCTCTCTCTGCTACTTGTAAATTACCTAGAGATTTCCTCTGACAATTTCTTTTAGAGAGAAAACAATTATCTAAACCTATCCTTTCCCACCAAACATGTTTMTTTCAATATGTAGACATCTTTTAGACTATGTAAAGCCCAAAGAAACAAAAAAAAAACCCACCAACCAACCAACCAAACAAAAAACAAAAAAACCAACCAAACAAAAAAAACACCACCCCATGCAGACATCTCACTGTGGGTGTGAGTAATCTGAATGCCAACTCACAGGTCAGCTGTTTCAGAAAATAAAATATATACTGGTATGACCTTTTGTACTCTCCCACATAATTTTGGAAGATTTKTTACTGTTGAGAGGGAGTCTAAAGGGCATGTCAGGAACTGTGAGTTTTGCAAAATTGAAAATTAAATTTTAGATGAATTTTTTCAATTTTTATAATTTTTGTAAATTTTTGAGTGGTTGCAATACATAACTTGCAAAAATTATGCAAAATAGGATTTTAGCTTCAAAATTTGCATTATGTTATTTGAAATGAAAGTCTGTGGGACTCTTAAGAAATTATATTCAAACAAAAAATTCACTTCTGATCCTTTAAATGCTTTGATGTCTCACAGTTAGCTTGGTTAAGAAAATTAATATTAAAAATAACAAAGCCAACCAAATATTTATGTAATAAATTAAACTTGAGAAATAATTTAGCTCCTGTAATTGGTATACCCTATATTTCATTAGTAAATATAACARATATTGAAGGCAAGAGGAAAATTCTACTCAAGGCAATTGAAACATTCAGTGGTGCAATAACTAAATTAATATCAGAAACAATTTTATTTGCCCATTGAAGCCCCTTTTTTCTGTTTATTGACTTTTTCTTCCCTGATAATAAAACCTGTATTTTTCTCTTTACTTTTTGGTGCAAATTGTTGWGGTGAAATATAAGCTCAGAAATGTATGAACAAAATTGCAGGAATTCAGGCAATGATCCACACATACATCCTTTTGAGCAAAACACTGTCCATCTTTTGAAGGCATAAAAATCTATGTGCATTGTGATYCCTTAAGTGTGCCCACAACTTCATGTGTAAAAATAGTCTTCATTAAAAACATATCATAGTTCTTTATTGTACTGTACCCTCTTACTGCTTTATATAAATACACATTGTATAACTGTTATATTAGAAATTAAATATTAATACACAATGTGCTTTCAAAACACAAGCTTCAAAATGCAGTTCATATTTTACTTTTAGTGCTCAGYTGAAAATCCCTGTGAGTTTTCAAAATAAATCTGAACAACCACTGGACATTTTCATTTATGAGTTGAGGCTTTCCACATTAGTTTGTGATGACATAACAGTTAATAGACAGATTTTCCAATATGGCTTAAAAGCACCCAAAGATCTGGTTTATCCCTCTGCAGTGCTGTGTCACTGAGTTTATTGAATGATCAAGGACAAGGGGCTTTTTAACTGGGGACTACCACAGATTTCAGTGAATGCTTGTAAAAATGATCAGTTAAAAGGGGTTTTGTGCAATGTCTAAAGGTTTATTTTAATGTTTGATTGCAATCTGGTTACTCAGTCCTTTAAATAAAAACTTTCCATTTTTTAGTGAACACGTATTAAATGAGAAAACTAGAGTATCAGCTTGTTTGTAGTGGGCACAAGATAAAATAAGACTATGAATTATTTCTTCTGTTTCTAAATTATATTGGTTTTGCTCCAAAATTCTCTTTGAAAAGGAAGACATTGAGATCTCATGCAGGTTTTAGGAGGACACCAGAGAATATACGTCTGCATCAGGTTTAATCAAAGTGTCTGGTCAGGTGAACACTGYTTCCACTGCAGTGATTGACCCACTTTGTCTTTCACAAAGAGCTATGCAGAACACTGCATAGYATCCATTTTCCCAGATGTTAAAGGTAATTATCACCACAAACGTGCAGTTAAAATTATTAAATTATTATCTCATATTGTTTAAAAAAAAACAGAAAGCCAAAAATATCTTCCTGAATGGCCATACTTGAAAATTAGCATGTTTTACAAAAGCTCTGATATTAGAGCTCTGAAACAGAGGTTTAAGTTAATAGAAAACTGGCTGTACCTACACAGAAATGTGCTGATGATTTTCAGTGTTTAAAAAGCACAGACAAGGGAATTCAATCCTCACAACATAATCCTCCTTTTTGGAGATTATGCATACAAATTGTGTCATCAGAAGAAGCTGCTTTCTCTCTGGTTTGAAAACTTTTTTTTTTTTTTTAAATATACCTCTGGGGAAGAACAATGAATCTGGGACATTACAAAGTATATGTGAACTCACTTTCCTTCTTCCATTGCCAGGAAAAAGGGAACAATACAGCAGAGACTAGGATTATGACACTTGTTCCTCTGTCATCTGTCTGTCTGACAGCAATAGRAGAGATTCTTAACAACCTAGCTCAGATGGAGAGACTCTAAAAAAGCAGAGTGAGAATTGAGACACAGAGCAGCATTCCAGCCTTAGGAATGATGCTAAGGAATCCCAGAAGCTACATGGGAGCTCCTTCCCCCCTTAGAGTTAAGGGGGAACAGAGTTACTGGGTTCACTCTGAAAAGAACAATATTGATTCAGAGATTTAAGGGCAGAATTAACTGTTGGGCTGTTGWGAGCAGCTTTGTGTTCATTAAAGATTTCTGTCTCTCTCTCTTGGTCACAGGTACATACACACTTTTCCAATTTAGGTACCAATTGTTTCTATTTCATCTTGCTGTTTGTTTTGCTGTTTCCCCAGCAGGTATTTAAGATTATGAAACATGGGAATTTGATCTTTTCTGATTCTTAATGTCTCATATTTTCATGTGATTACAGAAGAGCTCTGATCGAAGAGAATTAATCTCTGGCAAAGATACAAAAATTAAAAAAAAAAAAAAGCGTTACCTCTCCTTTTATAACAGAAAACCACTGCACATACATTTACATGTATAAAATGTTTCTGCCAGAGGCACTTAAAACTATCWTTAATTCTTCTCTTTAATTTTGTAAAATCTTCCCATGTCAACACTTTACAAGCTTGTAAGTAGAAGCTGACAGCGAAGGTGTGAGCTGGTCCACCATGAAGCAGTRTGGTCTAGCAAGTGTACTTCTAGAGAATCTATAAATGCCAAGACTGTTAACTATTWCACTGTTCATCAAAGCATGTCAGGAAAGTGAGAGAGTTTGTTCTCTGAAGGGGTGCTCAATCAGCTGTGACTGACAGCTCCTTTTTGTGCCATGAATTTATGGCTTTGGGGAGTGTATTTATTTACCTTTTTTTTTTCTTTTTCCCCACCATTCAGGAGCCCAGCAGGACACTGCAAGGCATCTGGCAGGACATGCCTCTGTTGTTATGAGACCAAGTTTCAGACACCTTCAACCAAGTTGTTTCCCACTTGAGTTTGGTCACAGACATGTGGTGCCCCTTGGAAGAAAAAGATCTGGAACTGTTCTCTGTTCAGCTGAGGCAGACCTCAGATGGCTGGGCAGCTCAAGCCCACCCTTGCAGTTTTTGTCATAGCTACACTTATTTTGGGGAGAGGCCTGCCATGTAAAAAGGTTAATGAGACACACAATTTTCTGGTATCAGTGTCAGGTACTTCARCTTATGACAAGTCAAGTCTGAAGAGCCAAAATAGGGCTTATAAACGTTTCAGATACTACTGCTGTCCTCATCCAAGCATTACTGGTAAGGGTAGTCTGAAGAATAATAATATCCTGTTGCCCTCATTTAATGATTGTGCTAAATAAAAGTGCTAATATCTGAAAAATACTTTTAAAATGTGGTTCTCAAATAGTTGGAGAGCAGTCTAATGAACAAGTGGTTGTAGATCATCTGAGGACTAGAAAAGCTCTACACAAGACTCCTATGATGCTTTATGGAGGAAAGTGTTCAAATGTGCCATCAAAAGACACATAATGTGTTCTGAATAGAGTGCTACTAATGACTCTTATTGYGTATGCACATACCCATAGAAAAAGCTTAGTTTTTCTAGTTAGAAAATGCATGTTGGAAGATGGCAGTCTTTTGTAATGAGGAATYGTGGGTTTGATTCTTTACATTAGACTGCTGACTGAGGATGTCCATTTTTGTGCTGTTTGATCACAATGCTTCTGTATAGGTTTGTTTACCTCAGATTAAGAAATCTGATTGACAAAAGAAATATCAAGCTCTTCAAGCATTAAATTCTTATGTTTCCTTAAGAAAAAAGAGTTAGAGGTAAACTCTGGACTAACAGCTGTGGCAATGAAAAACATCTGCACCTGGTATGACATAAGTAGGGCAGAGCTGCTGAAATGTCTTGGAGATGAGATGGTGTCCAGCTGAGCAAACATCACATGGAAAAAGGGAGACCTGTAAGGACTGACTAATGATAATAACAATTTACATATGTTCTTTTTTTTTTTTTTTTTCCGTTCTTAAATGTTTTGATACTCCCCTGGCCATTCCTTTGCTCATGAGCAAACAGCACATCCTTATACCAAGAGGTCTGAGCTGTACCTACAGAAGAATGAGCAAAGTAATTCTGTTTCTCTCCACACTGCTGGAAGTGCCTTGTTCTTCCTTCCAGCCCTGGATCAGGAAACTGCCCCATTCAGTTTCAAATGGAGCAAATGCTTGCACTTTTTTTTAAGAGTTCTTCACAGCCTTCTTTGAATTTCATCAACGAGATTATCAGTGACCAGAATTCCCATGATGTCTCWTCTCCACCCACCCCCACAATGATTCCTGCAACACACCTTTTGCATAGTRCCACCCAGGAAAAACAACMCCCTTATGCAATCGAAGGCATTGTTTCATCTTCAGTTTCTTGCTTTGCCAGAGGCCATGAGAGCTTATTATGAGCAGGTGGTGGTAGCTAAAGTCCTAGACTTTGCTTTATTATTTGTGTGCATTTACAGCCTTCCTATGTGACAGTCTCATTTAGTCAGTGCTACAGGCAATCTCTGTCTGTACTCAAAATATATTTAACAGCTACATACAGGGAACAATCACAGGGGAAGGTAAAAAGCATGCAAAGGCAAAAGCAACTTAGAAAGGAATTGGAGCCAGAGGAATTCATGGCTGGGGTTCTTTCATTACCTAAAAGGACACATATTTTGCAGAGCATGCAGAGTCGTCTTTTACTGATTCTATTTTTTGTTGATATTTTGTCTGTTGCCATTGTTTGCTTAAAATAATTTCTCAGGAGACAGCTGGTTTCAACTGGCTGCAAATTTTAGCAAAGTATCTCTGAAACTGAAAAATTGGATTATTCTCTACAGAAGACAACTACTTTATAAAGCACATGAAATATCTGTGAATCTTGGCATTATATATTGGGGAATATGACAAGTTCCTGTAAACTCACAGACACAACCAAGAAATARTGCTAAGAAAATATTTTTCTCTCTCTTCAAACCTTCAGCTGGAAAAACTGGGGGGATAGTACCTTTAAAGTCTTTTTCTGGTACTCACTGGAATGTTCACATTTTAAATTTCTTTTATGTGCTTTCTTCCCAAAGTCCTTGTAGCACTTATTATCTCAAAGTTTGCCTTATCCCCTTCCTGCCACCCTGTCACCACTTCAGAAATTACTAAGCTAGGGCTGAGAAAAATCATTTGCTCTGTGTAATCCCAAAGTGAAGACCTTAAACTGGCAAACAGAAACCAATTTCTAACCTCTTTACAAACTATCCCTTCCTCTGTTTCCATTATTTTCTGTAGATTTTCTGTGCTATAGGTGCTTATAAGTATTTTGGCTGAGTGATTAGGCAGAAAGTGCAGTATAGTCCAGTTTGTCATTGGACACCCTGTCAGGACTGTTAACAGCCTGCCTGTTTCTGATACTTACCTAAATCCTGATTAATTTCCTCCTTTCCCCACACCAATGCTGCAGTTTTGAGACCATAATAGAAACAAGTTTCAGGATGTCCTAGTTTCTTCAGGGATAAAATTTAGTATTTTCTTCATCCCAGAAATATAGGATGGTGAGTATATGATAAGATTTATGTTGTCTCCATTTTCAAGGTGTTTTTATTTGTTTAGCATATTGACTCCCTMAGAAACTTTAAGTGTATTAGAAACTAARAYCTACCCAGGAATGTAGAAAATAATGTGGTGTTCCTCATAYCCAGTAYAAGAAAATATTTCATTGTATCCAGTGTGCAAAGAGATGATCATCATTTTCCCAGTCTTTTTAGTCTCATGTTACAAGGCAAGGATAGCAGAACTATGTGCATCTTGCCCCTTATACCAGTGCAAGAGTGCCCACACATGCCCACATATTTTTCTCTTTATCTTTACCTTATATATCTTATCTGAATTATAAGAGGCTTTTKCTTTCTCTGCCCCTCAATTTATTCAGAACAAATATTTGTCTACCCAATCATGAAATCCTCCAGTAACAGGGATTTTATAACCTGCCTAAGTACTCCTTTCTGGTACTTCACTTAATATTCTTAACTCAAATAATTTCCCTCAATTTCCAAAGAGAATTTTAAAAATGAAACAAAACACCCACACAGACTTCATTTCTTCCAAGTAATTTTTACCTTACTCATCTCTGGCAAGATTCTTCTAATCTACATTTAGGTGTCCCTAAAACAATATTTAAAGTTGTGCTGACTCTTATTGGCTTCCTCTACACTAAATGGAGAAAATGAGACATTTCTAGATTTCTATTCATCTGGTCTATTTTAGCTAATCAGTAAGATTAATCACGACCCCAAATTTCCTACTTCRCTTACTTAGCTAGAGAGAGACCTCATGTAAATTAAGACATAGAGCTAGAGCTTTACATTTACTCTGGCAAGTTCTACCTAAAAGAGAACACAAAGAACAGTGTTGCTACTTAAGACTCACAAATTTCTGAATTAAGAACAATTTTACCAATTGTATCCAGAAACTGCCAATAGCATCACAATAGCTGCTCAAACATACAAAATTAATCTGGTATCTCRCAGTCAGTTCAAGTACGAAAAAAACACCCCAAAATGAAGAGGAGTAAAAACTAAATGGGCATAAATTTAAAATGTCCAAGGATTTAAAATAAAAAATATATCAGGTCATTAACTATGATGAGGATGGAGAGAAGATGCATGAAAATCAGAAAAAGTGAATGAAAATTTTCTGGATTCATATAATAAATGAAATAATTATCTGCTTTTAAAGAACCTAGAATTTAATTAAAAGCTGAACTAAAAKAAATAAATGGACTTCTAGCTGTTAAAATAAATGTGGAGTAAACTTTCCAAACATTAATGTTTTCAGAGATGCAGTARTGATGTGAGTGCCTCTGAAGTGAATGTCTACCCCCTTGGATTTGTCCTTTGTCTCTACTCATCTCATGCAGCAGTGGCACAAGCAGTTCAAGCAGTTCAAGCCATCAGAAAGTAATGTGAAGACTTCAATCAAAAAACCCCTTGGGGGACATTCAAGCCAATAACTGAGAGAAATAAGGAAAAAGAAAAGACTTGCTTGTAAGTTTGCCTTTCATGCTGAGATAAATTTGCTCACATTTTTCCAAAAATACAAAGTAAATTTTAAAACAGTCATAGTTGTCAGTCATGAAATTAAGTATCCAGAGCTTTTCTTTTTTTTTTTTTTTTTTTTTTTTTTTAATGCAGAAATTCATGGAGTGTATACTGATTTTTTTAAATTACTCTTTTTCCCAGAAGCCTACCTTATTCAATACAAAAGAGACAAATTATGCAAAGAATTAGCAAATTTTCAATTAGAAATTTTTCTTTTATGCCTTGAACAAAGGTTCCACTATATGAGGACGAGGCTGCTTCAAGCCAACATTTCCATTACCATTTTCAATACATGCCTTGTAACAAGGTTTGAGAATAAGATGTGGAATGCCCATTCAWGCATCCTCAGAAAATCTTAGAAGGACACCTTTTTTCTCAGAATAAAATTTAAAATTAAAAGCTCTAATCAAGATAAATAGTCAAATGCTTGCAAAAATATTACACAAATACATCTGACCCAGGCTAACTCTATAACTTCTTTTTCCTTTYTGTAGTTATGAGGTTTGAGCCAAAGACATCTGGGGAGCACTGGGCTAGGTTAATTTTATCTAAAATTAAAATATGTAARCATGAAAGAGGACARAAGGTAAATACTACATRCACTTTAGCAGAACTTGCTGCTTATTATTTCTTGTTGAGTTACTAAAAGTGGACACTTTTTTAAAGTAAAAGCCTGGCTGCATGTTTTTGCAGTTCACTGTGCTGAGAGGCACTGAGGCATCCTTGAGGCTGACTACTGGGAGTTCTGGAATATAAAAATAACTAGAAAAGTGTGCATTTGATTTACAAAAATAAACACCTCAGTAACTTCTGAACTGTGAAKCAACAAATGAACACTACTTAGCTGTAAAAGATTGAGTTCTAAATGAAAAAAAATATTTGCCGAATTTGTGATCACCCAGAAGAAATTTGCATTGCAGATGAGTGACACTTTGAAAGGGTCATATCAATTCTTGTGTGTGTTTCAACACTGCTGAAGCTTAATTTATGTACTGTCATTGGAGAGAGGGAAGTATAATGGATTTTTAATTATTCCAAGTTTCAAAGAGCAAATGCGAGGTAGTCCAGTTTCCAGACAAAGCAGGAAGAGAATTAAGAGTTATAAAGAGCAAATTATGCAGTCATGTCCTATTAAAATTTTCTTGGAAGTGTGACATTCTTATTTTTTAAAATGTTTGCATTAATTTYTTGATTCACTCCAAGGGTAAATGCTTTATCACATTTTTAAATGGTTAACAAGGTTTCATGCAYCAAATTTACTCTGGTTTATTTATATTCCCACATAGCTCCTCACTTTGGGATAAGTAGGTTGATGTACCCTACAAWGGCAACAAAGTTCTGCTATTGCATTTAATATTTTGAGGTTTTTTTCCAGTTCCTTGTGAAAGTAAAAAATTATTTACATATTTGAAAAAGTTCTTCATTCTCAGATCATGAAATAAGGTACATCATTAATAGGATTTTCAAGCTTAAGTTCTTTTAGCAACTGCTAGTTGCTAAAAGAACTTAGGATGAGAATTTAAAGAGCCAGTTGATAGTCTGGTTCTGGAGAATTATTGCATTGCTCTGGTTTTGAATCTTAAATAATTTTGTTCATTAATAGCTGATTGATTACAAGGTAGATAGCATATATACCTCTTTTTATTTCTTTCTGTTCCCTAATAACATTATCCAGCACTAGAAAAGGTCACAAAAAAACTTAGTAACTTTGGATTTAATTCATCACAATGCACAGAACATTTTTCCTCCTTAAACCTACCAGAGCTTTATCACTAAAACTAATATTTAGTGTACTCACTGCTCCCCCAACACCCATCTTTCCAAGTCTTTCATGTCTCATTTTTTCTTTTCATACTGTTTGCCATGGAAAGCACATTTGACATGGGCTTTCTTTAAAATAGGCAAAATTCTAAATGTTTGTTTTTAGTTCCATTCATCTAAATATAGACAATTTTGATGATTAGATGGAGTTGGGTTGAACTCTTTGAATAGTTTTAGTTTTAGAAGGTATCTGGAGATCTTACAAGAAAATATTTAGAAATGTAGAGCTGTTCTGCTTTTGGTTCTGAAATACTGCAGCAAACCCTGTTGGTGTTTCATCATTTCCAGTTCCATCTGGAACCCATAAGGCARATTTGCATACATAAAAATAAAATGTTATTTGAATATTTCAGATCTTCATTAAAGGCTTGGTCTAATTTCAGGTCTAATCACAGATGAARCTCTAGTGGTGTTGGGGGACACTTAGATTTGGACTAGTTCATATCTAATTTTCATCATTGGGAAGAGTGCCTTCTCTTGGGAAAAGGCAATAATTAATGACTGCTGCTTTTTCTCAAGATTATTRGAAAGTGAAACTAGAAGTAAATGGATTGGATTAAAATACTTGTTAAGCCTTTTAACAGGCTTTGAAGGACTTCAAGGAAGGGAAGGTAAGAATTCAAAGTAAAAAAGTTTGCATGCACCTATTGCTGATAATTCATATGATTTAGTGCAGAAATTTCTTCAGTAGAGCATAGGACTGGTTGTGGACTCTCGAAATGAGTCTCTGTATGGCAGTGACAGCTATGCTTCAACCATAAAGGAAATAAAATATATTTTTATTACTGTGTTAAAATTTTTGAAATAGATTGGTTTCATTGCTTTTTAGAACATTACTTCATTGTGTTTCACAGCAGGAAAATTCACACTGGGACCTTTTGAATGCTCCTGGTGTCTGGAGAGCTCAGGCACAATTTAGAGGGCTTGCAATTGAGCTGTCTGGGAATCCACAGAAGGAAACCCACTACTTCCATTATTTTGAGTTATTGGTGTTTGGTTCCTTTATTTTTCTAATACATACACAGTGTGTAACAGTTGGTTTCTTTTCTCAAATTAGATTTAACAGTAAATGTGATGGCAGTTTCACCAGAAATGTTCATATACCACAGAGACTGTGGCCACATCTGCTATCAATAACATAAAGTAATATCTGGGACRCTCCAGAGGCTACTAAAAGTGGAAACAACATCCACAGTATCGAGTTCTCAAACCAGAAAATTATGAAATGGCAACATCATAAAATTCACCTCTGTGAGTAATGGCAGACACGGATRCAAGTTTCAGGCTCAGCCTTAAATATAATCTATTACTTCTGCTCCTGCCATTCCCTGGTGACTGCTGCTGCACTCTGCAGGATGGAGAATGCAAGCTACCGCAAATGTGTGTTTGCTACTGTTGGTAGACTGTCTATGAGAAAAACWTATAAAAAGGGAAATCAGACATATGGCATCCTTCCTGGGGAAGTTTTCCAGGAGGTATTTCAACCTGCTTTGAGGGAAAAGTGTGAGATGACATCTCTCTATTCAGGAAATAGTTCTGGAGGTTGGGCCTGGTGAAGTTCTTTGGGAACAGAGAAAAGAAAAATAGTTAGCTTCTTCTAGGGTTCAAGATTATAGCAGATAGGTATGGTGAGGAGTAACTAATAATAGCATGTATTTCAAAAAATATTTTTCAAATAAAACAAATATTTTTTATCAAGCAAAACCACAGAATCAGAAGGTGCAAGTATTTATCCTTTTGAACATTTTTGTAATTTTCTGCAACATCACAGGTAAAAAGGATACTTCATGTGGTTGGTGSCCTGTCAGTTGAAGTCCTACTGTTCCTAAATGCATCAAGCATTTATCCTGCGGGTGCACAGAGATGAGAAAAATAAGACCAGAATAAAGCGTTCAGTGTGGACTGTTAAAGGCAGTAGCACCTCCCACCACGCTGCAGCTAACCCAGCCTTGGAGAGGTGAAAATTGTTTCCTTATACAAATACTTGTTGCTACAGAAATAAAGYCGAGAGAGATCTGTGAATTATGTTGCCATCATGCACAAGTTTTAAAATAAAAGCACTTACGAATAATGAGCAAGTTCTCTCAAGTCCTGACTTGAAAACCCTGAACTTCTGTGATGCAAAAAATAAAAAGGACAGAYATTTAGAAATGATGCCACAAAAGTGTACAGAGAGATACCACAGAGACTTTACTGGCTTGCAAACATGCCGTTATCCTATCAGGARTTGCCGGTGAAAATGAGTGATGAGAACAAGTAATGAAGAATGAGYAATGAAGTAATGAATAATTTAATCAAGATTAAACTGTTTTTGGAGATATGTAAGTGTGGTGGACAKACATTTTCACTTGATTCCAGTTTTCTTTTCTGGTGTGGTGTTTTCCAGGCAATATGTGACCACTTGGGTATTGTTCTAACAGGAGTAAGGTTCTCCTTCCTGTAAATTTTGATGAGAAAAAGGCCTTTGGCATGGGTCTTCCACACCCTTTATATATACTTGGTTTACTCTACGATGTGTACTGAATACATGCACCTGTTATCATCAGAAATCATCCAGTCTGATCCTGATAATCTCTCCTTTGGAAGCCAGTACAAACAGGTGTAGTTGTGGCAAATTACTGTCATCTCCTCTTGTTATATCACTGCCATGACAAGTGCAATTCTCTTTTCAGCAGATTGACAAGGTTCATTCTCCTTTAACTAGTCTTAACCTAGTTATGGTACTTTAACTAACAACTAAGGGGTTTTTTACTGACATCAAGAAAATGGATGAGTTAAAGATAAATTAAATTGCAGATGAAACCCTAGTGCCTGTTAGATCCACAGATTTGATATCAATCATAACTGGGTTGAGACTTCCTAAATAAAAAGTAAAAAAGAAAAAAAAAGAAAAAAGAAAGAAAAGAAAAGCTTGTGGAAATATGTCAAGTAAAAGAATATATTTTCATTTTCTTTTTGTCATCACTGGGATATTAACAAAAGGCACCAAAGATCCRCATGACATATGATTGACAAAGTTTTTGTCTTTCTGCCTGCACTCAGAAAAAACCTAAACACCACAACTGAATGTGTTAAGTCTGTTTTCTGGCAAAATTTACCACATGATCTGAAAGAGCATTTATAAAAAAAAAAAAAAAAAAGAAAAAGACAAAAATAAAAATAAAAATATTATTTTATGACTAAGGTCCATATCCCTTCCTGGATTTCTTTGTTATTCTGATCAAGACATAGGAACAGACATCAGGATCAAGAAGCTCACATCAAAGTTGTTTTCAGTGTGTTGCAACTACAAATTCAAAGAGTGATGCTATTACAGCAGAATATATTTAGTCATTTCTATAATCATGGTATGAACAGAGAAGACACTTTAAAATTCACCTAACTGAAAACCTAGAAGATCTGGCAATCTACAGAAATATTTACAAACAAAAAGACATTACAACTTGTAATCAAAATCTCCTGAACAGAAATTTGCAGGAAATTGTTTAACACCAGAAACACGGTAAAGCAYACTGAAAGGTCAAATTGATTAAAGCATTTTAGAGACTATTTTATTTTTTCTGTACTTCACTGGGGTGAACTTAATTTGTACCACCTCTGAATGATGAGCAGCTCTTTCATTTTACACCACTGTATGTGTGAAGCTGCTGTAGAAAGAGAATGCAGGATGACCCTCCTTGCAGCTCAGAAGGCAGAGAGGTTCTCCCTCTGTGGTGGTGTACAAGCTCCAAACCCTGTCATCTCTGCTGCTGTCCACACAGAAGGCTGATGACCCTTCTGTCAGTAAGATCTGTTTCTGTTTCTCCCAAGAAAGTCTGGACAAAAAGCACTATAGGGTAAATTTCCATGTGTTCTAACTTTTCTGTCTGTGGAATGGTGCTCTCAGTGGATTGGAAGTGATGTAGATCCTGTTTGAGGTTAGAGTGTAACACTAACCAATAGAGGTGGCAACAGCATTCTTTCACTGAATGAACTCAATGAAAAACACATGGATCTGTATAATGAAATTTAAAGTTATGTGTCAGTAAAATAGATTTAATGCAGAAAGTGTCTAAAAAGTTTCTTGGAATGAGGAAGCAACATATTTCCATTGCTTTAACATATTATGACAATAAAATTTTGTATTAAACTAAAAATTTTGAAAATTTAATCAAAATATATTAACAGGAATCTKGTCCTTGAAAGTCAGCTGTGATTGAATAGATGTTGGGGAGCAAAATCTTTGATARAAACCTCTGAAAGCTAATTATTATTTTGCTTAAAAGTTTCTTCTTTCAAAGCAAGGTCAATGCAGGAGGATATGTGAAAACGAATRAAAAGAATGAGGTGTCATTTGACATTCTTTGCTATAAAATTAACAATATGCATTTATGTCAAGGTTATAACAGCACAAATGTAATACATTACATAGGCATCTTGGTTCATTTAATGACAAACTTTGCAGCAAAAGTGTCCACCCCCTAGACCATAAACTACAATCATGAGTAGCATTTATGTACTTTAGATTGTGGAATGGATAGGAATATAGGGTAATGCAGAGCCTAGTATACATACCAAAGTAGTTAGACAGTGGTTTTTTATGTTGTAAACATTGCATAAGTTAAAAATAATTAAAATTTGTCATCAGTCTAATGTATACTCTTACTTGAGTGATAAAAGGAGTCAGCATTTTACTTTACYATAGGTTCTCTTGAGAATTATATTGGCACATATTCATGTACACCTGTAATTCCTTCTAAATGCATGGATTGAGTTCTTTGTTCTGTGAAATCATTGAATCATAGAATTRTTAGGGCTGAGAGGGACCTTGAAATTCATTTAGTTTCAACTCAGCTGCTGTAGRGAGGGAACCTTCCACTAGGACCAGGTTGCTCAGAGACACATCTTGCCTGGCCTTTAACACCTTGAGGGATGGGGTATCCATAACCTCCTTGGGCCACTTGTTCCAGTGCCTCACTTCCTAAGKAAAGAATTTCTTCCTAATATCTAATCTAAGCCTGCCCTCCCTCAGCTCAAGACCATTCTCCCTCGCTCTATCACTACATGCCCTTGTGAAAAATCAGCAACTAGTTTTTGTTTATAACTCTGTATATATATATATATATATATATATATATATAAACTAATAAATCAGGTCAACTTTAATCCATAGACTTCATCAGTTCCCAGAAGAAAAAAAAAGGCTCTTAATAATATGCAGAACTGGAATGATTCCTTTTTGGGAATTTTTGTAAATTCTGTAAAGGGTAATGTAATTATTAGTCTTATTGACATAAAAAATTGTGGATGAATGCCAGCAAACAAGATTTGGCAAAAATTCTCTTTCTCATAGATTGAAGCAGTTTCTCTTTGTCCCATTAACTTTTTTGATTGAACAAGTGAAGATGTGATATGTTTTCTAACATAATGCAAAAAGGCTTAATTTCATTCCATCACTGGTAARTAGGTTGTTACTTCAAAAAAGTTTTATTAAAAAAAATTTAACAAATAGCAAATAAGTAGTTTGAATCCTTTAAAATTGCATGCATGACAAATACTTCTTTATCTGGTGCAAGACAAAACGATAAATAATTTATTTCACTAAATATTACAGCATCATATTATACAGAAAATGTCAAAATGAATAGYTAAATACATGCTACTAATGAATAAAGATATAAGCTGTTGACCCACTGAAGTAGCACATTTACAAAGTTGTGAAATCTTTTGGCATTGAAATCTTGTCTATCCCATTGAGTGGCATCACCTCACCTTAAGGTGCCTCCAGTATAGGTGTAACATTTGTTCAAGGGTATCTAGACCTTAAATTTATTCCTTCAAACTTACTCAATGGCATCTGTGGCCTCCAGAGGTTTATTCATTCCCCAGTAAAGCTGAATGTAGATTCCATCAGATAACTGCATCCTAACCCCATGCCAGGTTAGTCTGCTGCAAGGGAGACCCACAGGTGTTAGTGACTGGTAAAGGTCTGTTTTCTAAATGGACCTACCACTCCTGTTGTAGGAATCACAAGCTCTTCTAAGAGAGAAAAAGTGGAATGCAGAGAACATCAGATTTTTTTTTTTTAGCTTTTTGACAGTAGCCAAGCATCATTTCATACTATTAGTCATCTTGAGAGTGACAGTGGGAAAAAAATGAAAATAGATGTCTCTTTTCTTTAGCACTAGTAYACATCGATGTATTAAAGTAGGTCAACACCAGAATTCACACTTCAGACTGATGAATATAAGGAACAGAATAAAATGAACTCTGGAACTTGAATGACTGACTAAAAAAAGTTTCAACAGAGACAATAAGGAGAAGTTTCAGTGCAAGGGTGTATAAAACAACTATTACGTAAAACTCTTTTAAAGTACTTTTTCTTGGACTGCTTTAATGGCTAACTTTCTTTTTAGGTAGTGACAATATAAAATTTAGGAGAATGCTTCATATTTCAAATAAAACACAAAACATAATGGATCTTGTCAGCCAAAACCATGTGAGRCCAGGAGTATAAAGGTCTGTCTCATAAATAGCAAGCAATTAGCTTTTGTATTTGCTGCTTTGTGCTTGAAATAAAGGATAATGCTAGATTAGAAAATTACATTTTTAAACAAATACAAAAATTAACCAGCTTAAAAGGAAGGCAAATACAATGGATTTATCAAATGAATGGCTATCCTGCAGGAAGCATTTTACTGAAACTTGTGTAGTATTCCTCTCTTTAAATATCCTTTTTCTGAGAATGTAAAGTAAATGCAAAGAAATCAGTAACAAAGAAAAAATAATATGAGAAAAGAAAAACATTTCAAAAATAATTACTAACATATTTATGACACAAGGTATTTAGTACTAGGTCACAATCACATATTGTACATATTTAATKTGGAATTTAATACAGATATGTGTGTTTCTGTGTATGCATACTCATTCTTCCCTGGATGAACCATACAARTTTCATCTTTTAAACTGTATGAAAGACAGATAATGGAAACAAGAAAKGAAATATATACATTCATGGAAGTAAATGAAGCAATGACTAGAACRTAACGAGGCACTGAGTCATAATTCTCCTTGCTGAGACAAAAGTTTTCTCAATGGAGAGAAAACATCTGGTACTTAAGAAGCAGGGTTCTTGATKTTGGCATCTCTTCAGACATTCAATGAWCTTTTGGCATCTCTAAATGGCAGAAAATGATCAGAAGTGACAGACTGACTATCCAGAATCAATATATACTGTGAGCAGTGAAAACTACCACAAATGAAATAGAAGCATCCCTGCTTACAGAGAAACCAAAGAAAATTAAATTGAAGAAATAATGCTTGCATTTACTTTATGATCACATCTGCATTTTGCCCACTCATACAAAATATCCTCCTGACATCCTGTTCAGACTCTAAYTTGAAAAACATTGACCATTTTGGGTTAGAAGCTAGGTTTCATAGTTTAAAAGAATAATTTGCATTCTGAGGAAAGAGGACTCATTGTAAGTGTAACTACATAGGRCAGATCTACAGTTTGGTTCTACTCTTTGGTGTGAACAGAGCATCAGAGAGGAAGATGGAAAAGAAGATTTCTTAGTCCAGAAAGTTGTATCCAATTACAATTTTTAAAGATTGCTTATGAAAAATCATTTTTAAATCTGAATGTCTATATCATTTAATTACAAAATAAGATTGTTGTGCTATTGTTCTGCTTGGTTGTATCCTATTATGGGGAAGACATCAAAACAGGCAGAGCTTTTTCTTTATCTGAAATGGCTATGAAAGGAAAAAAATCCCAGTATAGTGAAGTGATGCAAGTCCTTCATAGCTGTGGTCTAGAGACAGTCTAGGAAATCGCAAGTCATTCAGAYTGTTGACATCTGATCCAATGATCCATGAAGTAGTCCAAATCTATGCTAGTAAGATCCTGTATTTTCCAAAAGTGCGTAGCCATAACCAAGCTATGAGTGGGCTGTAGTCATTCCCTCTGTGACTGGAAATTGTTTAGGAGACCATTAGTGGACAGTGTCTTCCAGGAACCAGAATGGACCCAGGTCCCTGGCTTGGGAGGAAATTGTTCCAGGGGCTGTTCACACAGACATACATAGGGGCAGATGTCAAGACTTGTGAGTCTGCTCTGTTTGCTTTGTCAAAGTCCCCCAGTCTGCTGCTGATATATTTTTTTACCTTTTTCACATCATCTGGCTTGCACAAAATTTTTGTGGATCCCATCTCCATTTCTTCAGCTCTTCTCCGAGTTTTTGTATTATTCCTGTTGCCTTCTCACCCTCTCTATGTGCCTGTAACATTGCCTCTGTTGCTACTGCTTATCATCATTTACCACTGATCTTTGGGTACCATTCTTAGCAGAACTGCACCATCATGCTGGGACCCTGGATGATCCCAAGACACTCCAGTCTCTACACAACTAGTCAGCAGTCCAAAGCTCCTTCTGGCCTTGTATGAAACAATGTAGTTTAAATCCATTAGCTGAAACTATTTGGCAAAGTTTTATGTTGCATCAGACTTCATGTCAAAACTAGCAAGAAAGGATATGACTGAAAACCTTTTTCCTAAGTGAGTATTAAAAAATTATCATTGTGATTTGAAGCATTCCAAATAAACTGGATATCTGAGCAAGCATAACAAGCTGAGTGCTTTAACAGTTCTAGGAAAACAAAAATAGGAATAAGCCCTTCCTGTGTCACGTGGTTCTTGGCAGGAGATATGCCCCTAAGTCAGCTCAGCCATAAACACTGGGTTGATGAGCCTTAGATCTTATTTATGGGCTTTCCCAGCAGTGTGACTCATCAGGACCTAAGTCATTCTTTTTGATCTCAATAGATTTGCTCTGTCTTTAAACTTTAGATTGCCATTTTATGTTATGTACTTACGTGAGTTAGAAACAGTAGCAGAGAAAAACAATGAAATCTTATAAAAAAACCAATCAGATTGTACCAGTGATCCTAAACTATACTGGGGATGCTGTTGAAACAAACTGGCATCTTTGCTCTGCCTTCTGCAAAATTGAAGTCTTAAAATGAAAGTGTCTTCTTCAAATAACACACAAAATAATTTACATGAAATGACATGGTTTTTCTTATCCACATAAGCCCATCTGTGCTATAYAGAATATGACAGAAATAGAAATTGTAAGGCTAGGGGTTAAAGCTATCTATCCACCACATCAATGTTCATGTGGTAGGCCAACTGAAATAGCACATGGGCAATATAAAGCTTTGCCTATTTACTTGGTGAGTGTGGTGGAGCATATTGTGTGCCTTGGCTTATCCATTTCTGTATTGATTTTGAAATAGTGTCACAGCTGAGTGATGGTCTTGGTAAACCTGTACTGTGGACTATGCCTCTGGTTTCTTTAGCATATTTTATCCCCCAGCATGCCAACATGGACATAAGCAAATAGAGAAGACCCTTCAAAGCAGCTTTTCTTAACTAATTGCTATTAATTCCATACAGGCATCAGAAATCTGTCCACTGAGCTTCTTATAGCATAGATTGGCAGCAGGCTGTCATGTTTGTGGTTATCCAGGCTCATATCCACATAGAAGCTTGAGGAACTCTCTTTTGTTAAATCATAATTGTTTGCGGAATCATTTTGTACATGACAAACTCCATAAATCCAATATTTCTCTTTCCTTTGATATTTACCTTTTTGAAGCTGTTATGGAACTAGTCTCTGGCTTGAACTCATTTCAGGACCAGCACAAAAATCCTTTCATATGTGTTCTAAAAGTGGCTGAAATTGGAAGAAGGGCAAACCAAATGGAAAATTTGCATTAAAGCTTTTGGCTCCAATTGTCCATTTGGCTCTGTGGATCAAAATAAAATATTTTTCCCTCTGTGTTACAAAATGTTCTTTRACCCACAGGAGACACAGAATTGCAGTTCCAGAAGTAATACTGTGTGGCAGCAGCCATTTACCAATTCATAGCACAGACCATAGAGATGTTGGAACTGGGTGTTCTGATTAAACTGATCATCTTGTTTGTTGAGGTCTCTTCCTCATACATGGAGTATGCATGATCATAACTTAATAAGCACATTCTTAATAAGCACATAAAAAACGGAATGAAAAGCTCTACTTTTGCGGGGGGGGGGAGGTTCTGGGTTTTTTTGGGTTTTGGTGTTTTGTTTTTTTTTGTCTTGCTGTGCCTAGTTACTATGCCAAGCATCTGTTCACAATACCCTGTACTTTACTATGACAACTGAGGGAGATCTTCCATTTAAACGACATGATTTCCTAGGAAACTTATTTTATCTCATAATTTGAGTGCCTTCAAGCCCCATGAAAGATTTACAGCTTGTACAATTTAACTTTTTCAAGAGTCTTGTGACCTTGAAGCAGATCTTCAATGCTATGTGTTGCTGTGCTAGAATTGCAGTCAATTTAAAATGCCTTCAGTTCTAAGGATAAAAGGAAGTATTATATTTTGGTAGTGCTCTAGTGGTTTAGATATTTATAGTTAAATACAATGAGCAGAGATTGCAGGTTTTTTTACCAGGTAACTGAATATTTCTTTAACTTAATTGTTGTTCCCACCAACTCTTGTTTTAGCAAAACAAATGTAACCTGATAACTGAAAAATACAATGGTGAAACAATAATGTGCAACTTGTTGCCATTTTCCAAGTAATGAGTTACATTCCTCAATGCCAGAACAATATACAGTCTAAAAACCAAGAGTGTAGTTTTCTTCTAAAAATCTCACAGAATCCAGAGACCTAATGTAAAGTATCAAAGAGTAAGCAATATGTTTTGCTTATATCTCTTGTCTTTATTTTCTATATTTTTAAATAGCAGATATGATCACATTGAATAACATMTTGTGCCTGAGAAACCCAAKTATGAATTTATTTATGGATGAATAYGCTTAGCTACCTATCACTCAGTTCTTTCCTTATTAACCCTTACATGATAATACCTTCCATTTATTTCACTTCTAATTCAAATACCCATAAGTTTATAATCTCATTCTGAAAGTAATCAGAAATGCATTTCTGTATAATCACAGAGTAAGCTGAATTGGAAGAAACCYTCAAGGGTTGTGGAGTCCAACTCTTGTCCCTGCACAGGAAGTGCCAAGAATTGCACCATGTACCCAAGAGCATTGTGCAAATGCTTCTTGAACTCTGTCAGGCTTGGKACTGTGACCATTTCCCTGGGGAGCCTGTTCCAGTGTCCATCCATTCTCTGGATGAAAAACCTTTTTCTAACATCCAAACAAAACCTYCCTTGACACAACTTCAGGCCATTTCCTTGGGTCACCTCTTACTGATCAGCACAGAGAAGCAATCAGTGTCTGCTCCTCCTCCTCCCATCATAAGGGAGCTGCAACTGCAATGAGGTCTCCCCTCAGTCTCCACCTCTCTAGGCTGAAAGACAAAGTTACCTCAGCTGCTCCTCCTGCAAGCTTTCTAAAAGCACGTGGAGAAGTGGAAGGTGATTTGAGACAGTCAGCACCATGCCACTAGTGGCCTTCTATGATGGGGTGACTGCATCAGTGGAGAAGGGAAGGGCTACATATATCATTTATCTGGACTTCTATAAAGCCTTTGACACRGTCCCCCAGAATATCTTGCTCTTTAAATTGCTTGCTTTCTTTGCAAATTCTCTTCTGGAATTMGTTTATTTTAAATGTCTATGTGGAAGACATATTTATTTTCTAGAAATTCAGACCCTGCTGAAGAATTACAATACCACTCCCAAGATATATTTTCTGTCATAGTGTTCTCTTGCATTTCAAGCTAAACTTGCCTTTGCTAGGGGCTTGTTTGTCYCTTCTAAAGTGAAATTCATGTTGTATCCTGGAGAGCATTTTACATCAACCTTTTACACATACAGAAAAAAATAAAASCATGCACTGAGTGACCTCAAAGCTTCCCAAAATTCTTTCACCAACCCATTTGTTCACTGCACAAAGGTACTTCAAACACTTCCCATTCTTGTCTCAATGAACTTGGAGGAGGAGAGTAGCTAGTCTTTTTCAGAAAAAAAATTCTTTTTGTCATGTAGRCCTCTTTTCCTAATTAGTGGTGAGTACTTTTGGAAGACATGTCACTTCTGAGCCTCACTGCTGTTGTTATAAATGTTTCTGCCCCTTGGCTGCCACTGGAAGCAGATGGTAGGCTGACAAGCTCTATTTAAGTTCTGAGTGCCTTGAAGGAAGTAAAAGCAGTAAAGGAAGGTAATTTGAAGCATGGGGAGTATAAATCATACCTTCATCAGAATAATTGTAGAACCAGGCTTTGATCCTGGAAGGAAAACTCACACAAGAATCTGTACCTGATGCTATCATATGTGGTGGTACTCTGTCAAAAAGTCTTCAGTGCATATCGTTTTCAAAAAAACCCCAAGTATTCCAAGGCTTTATTCTTCCTGAGATTAAAGAATGTGTATGTATGTGTGGCATCAACAGTCCCTTCAGCCCAGTATGACAGTTTGGACAATGATCATAAGCTGGTGACTATGGAAAAGCATAAGAACAGGCAAATAGTATATAGGGGTTTTCCCCCCAGTACTTGACCAATAATCACTTATTTTCATGGATTCCATCAATTGTTTTGGCATTTCTTAAGACTGGGAGATTTCTATTCATGGTTCTGATAGGAACCACTGCAATCTGCTGTTGCAATCATACACCTCTCAGAAAGATCACTTTTATAATTTATTTTTAGGACTGTTGGACAGACGGTGATCACCACATGTCAGTGAAATGCAATTKTCTGTGAGATGCCCAAGTATCTCCTTTGGATACATGAAGAAACCAGTTTTGGCTGGGTTTCAAGCATAGGTACTTCAATTAGTTATCTGAGGATATGAATTTTGTAACTGACATTTCCTTTTAGAAGACAGAGTACTGCCAAGTGTTGAGTTGTCTGTCAGGGGCAATTTACAAGAGAGATAGGAATAATATTATTTAGTGTTATAATAGATTGCCCCAGAAAGACTTTACCAAGATATGCAAATTTTCCCAAGTTAATGGCAAGCAGCAACAGAAGCCTGTTTCACATTTGAAGGTGAGTTTTCACTAGCAACAGACTTGCTCAAGTCTGGTATCTGAAATCCAGAACAATTAACCTGAGTTTTCCAGCATTCAATGAATCGCTTTTTGCCTTCTTTATAAACTCTTTAATTAGCTTAAAAGCTAACATATTCATCAACAAAAAATCCAAACAGATAAACAGGATAATACTACTTAATTCCTCATGCAATTATGAATTTATAAAATTTCACTCAAAGTATAATATTGTCACTTCTTGCTGGGTAGCAAAGCCCAGTTTGAGCCAAACTGCTGTTTGGTATGAGTTACTTCTGCCCACAGTTTCTTACACAGGCTTCAGTCAYGCTGTTCTTCAGCCATTCCTTCTTCTGCTCCCACATGCTGACCATGCTAGGTAACCAAGCAGAGACACAAAGAGATTTTTATTTCGCACCTGACCAATTGTGCAATTCTTCTGAATACAAAATACAGTCTGTTGCCTCATCTAATATCCTGGTTTTGATCAAATGAAACACACATAGACAAGATTCTTGATTTCTTTCTAAATTCTCACCACTGAACCTTAGTAGCACAGACGATTACTTGGAAGTATGTGGCCTCTTATGCCATGTACATTTAGACATTGCTGATGGATTAGATTAATGCAATTTTAATTATAAATTTTCCATCATATCATGATAGGACTTTTTTTTTTTTTTTTAATGATAGCATTGCCTGTTGTCATAATAAAAATTAAAATATATAAAACAGATGCTTTTGCTATCTGTTACTTCCCTCACCTTTCTTCTCCATCAAAAATAACACTGTGCTTATTTGGACTGTCTCTGGAATTGTTGATGAAGAGAGCAGAGGAAGCCTGGAAGTTTTGTTTTCGTAGTGGATTGCAGCTATACTCTTCTTTGGTGCTATTTACTCATTATCCTTCAGCTGAGAACACAACCATATTCTATTAATTCATTTTTTTGTAGAGTTTGAAAACCAGGAACACTTATTATCAAGAAAAAGTGTTAATAATTTTTGAGAAAAATTAAATAAGCATTATCGTTAATATTGTCACATAAATTGAGAAAAAACAGCAACTTGCTTACATTGCACTATGTCTATATTTAAATTTTTGCCCTAAAGAAAGCCAAGCCTAACCTGAGACTAAACATTCTGGCAAATTAAACAATGTCAATCTCTGACAAAAATAGAGAATTAAGCTGTTCCTTGATTTGTATATRAAAATTTTTTCTGCCTAGATATATAACTCATAATAGTTATGAAAGAGATAAAAGTGTAAATTTTGCATTTGTTTTTAAAGTATGAAATAAGGAGAAAATTTAATGATGATTTTAATAAGACAATATTCAAAAATTACTCAAAATGGAACCAATAGTTTTATAGAAGATAAAATAGTATGAGATTTCAGAAGATAAAAAAAATGTTTAAGAATATTTAACAGGTACATCACTTTTTATTACATAAGTATGCACATGCAYTTGTAAGACAATTTTATGTTACTTGCCAGCTTGACCAGTTACCTGGAGACCTTGCTAAAAGATGGAAGAAACCTTGGTCAAAGAAYTTGTTCAATTACTGCAGTAGTTTAATTTCCTGCAGAATAAAAAATAWTTTACATGCTTTTAATTAAGTTAAAAGGTCAAAAAATCTAACAGTACACCTAAGATCAGCTGATAATRAAAGCTCAAAAATGTGTAATATCAAGGTGCATATACACATATAAGACAAAACTGTTGTATTGTAGTAAAATGCCCTGAAAGTGGCACCTCTGACATGTCTATACTCTGCAGAGGAAAGARCTAGAACAAGCCTTCACCTCCTCAAGGTGTCCATGTGATTCCAAGTAGAAAGGGTCTCCACATTGTGGGAGAAGGGAATACAGGTGACCTTACCCCTGATAAGTAACAGCTGTGTTAATTACCCAATACATCCTCGCCCCTGGTGAGTCACAGCTACACCAATAAAGATAAGTGTGATTAAAAAGGAGTGGGTTAGCTGGTGAGGATCTTGGAGGAGAAGCATTGAGGAAGAAGGAATGAGACAGTTGTGAAGAAAAAGAAAGCTCCTGGAGATGGAGACTCACTGCTATGATGTCAGTCTGTGTCTGCAGTTAAGAGCCTGGTTTTGGAACCTGCAGTCACAGTCGTGCTAGGTAAAAACCTGCCTTCAGCATCTGCAAACTAATCCCTGCAGTCAGAGTTCAGCAGGAAATAACCAGCAGTCAGAGGTTGCAAGGGGAACCTCCAGTAGGAACTTGCTACAGCCAGAGTCAGTGAATAGCTTGAGTCAGGATGACTAAGCTTTAAAGAGGAATAAACCAGGACCCTTTTCATACCGTGATAAACAACAAATCTGTGTCTTGGCTCATTTCTACCCTCTAACAAGAGCGCTGCTGAAGCATACACACAGCTCCAGAGTARCTCCTTTAGGTGTGCACATTTCATACTTCACTGCTCATTGCAAGCACAATGTGGATTAATTTGCAAAGTGCAAGTTGTGCAGCCTTCTTCCAGGAAGGAAAAGCCTTGTTAGACAAGTTCTGCTTTTTGCTCTTGCAATAAGAGAGTAGGATGGAAAGGCATAAGGAAGTCAAAATCTGGTTATAATTAAGCTCCCAAGTATAAATTTGTCCTGTTGAATTTAGCCTTTTACAGTGACCTGGATGAAATTGGAGTAAAATTGAGGATGATTCTGGCTTGAAAGTCAAAGTATTTTCTTTTGTTGTAGTCATTATGTGAGTGAACAATTGAAAAGCTCAAATTAACCATGAAAAAAGTTAGGATATGTTACAAAAAAAAAGTGAGTGATACAGTGCATTGTTTCACCTGGTCAAAGTGCTGTTTAGTTAAATAGAACTTGACAGTCTGGGAAAAATATATTGACAATGAGGTAAAATTCTTGAGACTGGATAAAGTTCTTGGAACTGGAAAGAGGTAGTTTGGTTACTAAAATTTATGTGATTATAAATGTATTCAGAATTAATTTTCTGGTAGTTTTTGTTGAGAAWTTTTTGTTGGAAAGGTTCAGTAAAGAATCATGCAGATTTTGACTACATTGAAAACAGGAGTAAAAAAACCACCCTAGTRTTTAGAACTACTTACATCTCTAGCTGTCAATTAGGCTGGTAAATTGTATCTWACTTTAATCCCAGTTCTAGGGTCAGAAGGCTACATGAACATCTATTTAAAGCACCTAAAATCATCATTTATTWAAAATGTCTTGGCTCTTATGCTTTCTAAATGTTTTTTAAGTCTAAATAGYTTCCACTGTGGACATATAAATCTTAAATACATCTTCCCATCATATGCACCGCCTTCCTGTGTGTCTGGCATGATTTTATGATACTGTATCCCCTACTTTTCCTTCATAAAAAAAAGTCTGCATTTGTTAGGGGTATTAATACAGATGAGATTTTTGCAGTTTCCAAGTCTCACTATAACATTCTTTAAAATATCAGCCAGAACCATGCTTATTGCACTATAAATATGTGAAATTTAATTAGGAGACTATTTCAGGCTCTCCCCTGCTTATTGTCATGGCTGATTATCTGAAAGGAAAAATTGTCTGGATGGAAGAATGGGATTAAATGAAGCCAACAGCACACATCCTTTTGGCAAGACTATGACCAAAATTTCCACAGACTAAACTGTAAGATGAGATTTTTTTTGTTTGTTTTTTGAAGCAACCTAGTCCTCCAAACTGCTTGCTTTTGACTAATCACCAAACCAGTTCTGACAACTTTGAAAATCACACCTGGCACACAAACCTGGCAMACTCATATAATCACATTTAAGTGAATGTCTTCCAGTGAGGTCAAATCAAGGTAAAAATCTGTCAGTGCTCAGTGCTGTCTAACTTCCAGGCCCTAACTTTCTCAAGTTTTGAGTCCTAAACATCTTCAGTTGCTGTCATGAAAATTGGTCTCAACTAGRTAAACTAGAGCCTGTTAAGGTAACAAAATGAAAATGTTGCCAAATAAATGCCCCTTCCTTGCACCTCARCATGTTATTGATCCACAGAAAGCATCCTTTACACTCAGGGATTATCACCTGGAATTTCCCAAAAGTTTTCTTTGGAAAATTGAGACAGACGGAGCCTGGGAATCTTCTACGCCTCTAAGCATAAAGCACTAGATTAGAATACACGGAAAAATATGTACAACTACTTCTTTTACCAGTTCTTKTCTTTCCCTTCACTGGATAGTACTGAAAATCACAAGCTGGTCCCTATTTTGAGTGAAAGGATGCTGTTAATTCTACATCCTTCCTTTGAAGGCATTCCACTCTCCAAGAAAGCACAAAATCTTGAACCTGCTGTTGATTAAGAGCACGTGCAAGACTGACTAGACCAACAATTAGGGCATTTATCTGTCAAGGGAAGTTCAAAGTTTCTGGTTTATAGTCTCAGACTTTTATCGTTCATCTGTGCAGTCTTTCGGAAGTAGAGATAATAGAGCAGGACTTGCATAACCCAGGAGAAAGTATAGCAATTTACAGTCCCTAGCAAGTTAATATTAGCAAAYTGTGAGCACAGAAAATGTTTATGAKATTAAATACATTGTTCAGTTAATGATCCTTGTTGGCAGCAGATCCAGAATGAAGAATACTTAATGGGTGTAGGTAACTCCTGCTGACCAGCTCTGTGAAAGACGTGGTGATGACAGCCCTKAAGTGAAAATAGACACATGCATAATTTTCAGGACCTGAAATGCCTAATGGGAAACAACACCAGGGAGGATAATTCTTATAATTATAAACCTGTGATGTGAACTTTGCATAAGTAAACCTGAGAGACATAAAAGCACTTATTAGGAWGATTCTATGAATAAACAGTAGCAACGGTTATGATTAAATGCCTCCCCTCCCTCTTTTATTTCTTTATTCCCTTATTCTGCCAGAAGACACCTAATGATGTATATTTTATRTGTTTTGCTAGGATACTTCACAGTGTAATTGCTACTCTATGTTTCAACATCACACTAATTGGCACCAGTTTAAAACTCAGTGTCCTTTATGGTGTCCTAGATGTCCTGCTATTAAAAATGTCATAGTAAATCAATTTCATAAAATCAGAATAATATAATCACRGATTCACATAATAGTTTGGATTGGAAAGGACCTTCAAAGATCATCTATTTCAACTCCCCTGACATGAGCAGGGATATTTTCCACTAGATCAGATTGTTTGAAGGCCACATTCAACCTGCCCTTAAAACACTTCCGTCAAGGAAGCATCCACAGCTTCTCTCAACAAAATGACCCAGTATCTTGCCACCTTTACCATAAAAAGGYTTTTTTCCTTACATCCCATCTAAACCTATCCTCTTTCAGATAAAAATCCTTKCCACTTGTCCTGTAACTAGAGGTCCTGATAAAAAGACTATCTCCATCTTTCTTATAARCTTCTTTTGGAAATCAAACATGTCAACAAGGTCTCACTGAGCCTCCTTTTTTCCAGACTAAACAAAGCCTCCTTTTTTCTCAGCCTTTCTTCGTGGCCCTCCTCTGGACCTGCTTTAACAAGCGCACACAATTTCTGGCTGAAGACTTTGAGCTGAATGCTGAACTCCAAGGGGACTCTCACCAGAGCAGAGTAAAAATGCAGAATCCCCTCCCTCACCCTGCTGACCATGCTGCTTTTGATGCAGTCCAGGCTACAGCTGACTTTCTGGGTTGCAAGCACATATTGCTGTCTCATGCCCCAGTTTTCATCCACCAATATCTCCAAGTCCTTGTCTGAACAACTGCTCACAATCAATTTACCCCCSAGCTTGTATTAATATTGGGAATTGTTCCTTTGAGGTGTAGATCTTTGAAACTGATCTTGTTGAGGTTCCTGAGGTTCACATGGRCCCATTCCTCCAGCCTTTCAAARTGTCTCTGGTTGGCATCTCATCCTTYAAGTGTATCAGCTGCCCACTCAGCCATCTGCTAACTTGCTGAGGGTGCACTCAATCCCACTTTCATTAATAAAGATACTGATCCACATCAATCTCAATATTGCTCCCTGAGGCACACCAATTCTTACTGGTATCTGTTTGGACACTGAGCCATTGATTGAAACTCTTTGATGTGATCATCCAACCAATTCCTTATTCTTATCTTCTGATTCTGATAAAGACTTTGAGTCACTTTGGAAYCTGTGTATGGAGAGGGAAATCCATGTCATCAAGATTAATAATCCTTATACTTTGAGTATTTGAATTCAAAATGCAATTTGCACTCAAATATTTGCAGAAAGTTATCACAAAATTGAGATGCAACCATAGATATGACATTTTTAAAGGTGTCAGCATCATCATTGAAATGCATGTTTAAAATTAACTGGCTTTGTACATTTTTGTAATGCTTGTACATATGTCTGCATTTTGTGGTTTCCATCTTTATGTGTCCTGGTTTCAGCTAAGGAAGAGTTCACTTCTTCTCAGTAGCTATTATAATGCTGTATTTGGTATTCAGAATGAGAGGTGTTGATAGCACACTGATATTTTGGTCTTTTGTGAAGAGTAATTATAATAAGTCAAGGACTTTGTCTTATGCTCTGCCAGGGAGAAGGTAGCAAAAGAAACTGGGAGGGACCATAGCTGGTGATAGATACCCAAACTAACCAAAGGGACATTCCACACCATGGAATGTCATGCTCAGTATATAAACTGGGGGGAGTTACTCAGAAGGGAGGCTGATCTGGGTTTGGGAAGGCAGATCTGTCATCAGCAGGTTTATCAGCAGGTGATAAACAACTGTATTGTACATCACTTGTTTTTCCCCTTATTATTATCATTAATAACATTATTATTATAATTTACCATTATTACTGCATTTTTACTTTATTTTAGATTATTAAACTGCTCTTATCTCAATCTACAAGTTTAACATTGATTCTCCTCCCCATATCGCTGTGTTGGATGGGAGAGAGGCAGGATGAGCAAGTGGCTGTGTGGTGCCTAATTTCCAGCTRGGCTTAAACCACAAGAATGTACAATAGTCAATATGTCAGATAATAGGACATATTTAGATGCAAGTTTAGATGCAAAATTTATGTTTAGGCTCTTAAGGATAAGAC
>CADDXX010000493.1:404406-421764 GCA_902810485.1 Alauda arvensis
GATCGGAAGAGCGTCGTGTAGGGAAAGGTGTAGATCTCGGTGGTCGCCGTATCATTAAAAAAAAAAAAAAAAGTAGAAATGTAATAAGCATTAAATATAAAGTAAGTTTTAGAAAATTGCCCCCAGAACTCCAAAATGAGTTGTGTACTGAAATCAGCCTTTCATGCCTAAATTTTAGAACCACTGAGCTAAGAAAATCAAAGCTAGGTAATGCCTTTGTAAGGATGTTTGTGCACTGTGAAAAAGGTTGCAATACCAAAATCATGTGCTATATTTAGAATGGAATATCTTTATTTTCCATCCTTTATGATCAGCATGTGTTTCTGTCCCTTATTTCATGGTTCCTTAACCAAAGATTGCTTCTAGATTATTCTTCAGCATTCATTGCTGCTGGACTTGGAAATGTAAACCTTTTTTTAATGTATTACCCTAACTCATCTGTCAAAGCAGTTCCATTTTGGACTGGAAGAGAAGAACAGGTAAGATAAGTGTGAAAATGTTGTGCAAGATCAGGTCCCTAATTTGACATTTCTAGTATCTGTTATTTGCAGAATGCTTATCACCAAATGGCACTTCTTATTTCCAAAACTTAGCTCTTACTCATTGCTGTTTATTACTGTTACTGAGTAGCAGGTCCATCAATTAGATACCAGATCATCAAGCTGAGCATACAGAAAATAAGAAACAAATAATAGTGATCATCTGTGAAGAGGCAGATAAACTGACTTGACATAGGAATTTTCCATAGAATCATTTGTTTGCTTTGACTAATGAGACCTTTTCTCTCTGCTTAYAATCACATTAGTCACTCAGTATGCTCTTTCTAAATTCAGCACAAGAAAGAATCCTGCAAGCAACAGTTTTATTTACCACAAATGCTGACTTTTTGATACAGGAGATCTACTCTGCACATCCAGTAAAGGAAAAAGAAAATAAARACTATAAGGCAATAACATAGAGGGAGGTAATGTAAAGGAAACCTCTATTCTATTATACTTAAGAGATCATAGTGTCTTGACAGATTTTTAACAGGATGATGACTGAAATCTCTACTCTGGTATGCTTTGCTTGGGTAAACAGTTCTTAATATACCTAAAAAGCAAGCTGGAAAAACATAGATGTGATCAAAATGCTACCCGTTTTTAGACAGAGAACTTAGGCGATATGAGTCACCTTTCACAGGTTTCTATAGTCTCTTTTATTTAGTCATACTGGAGGAGTTGGAATCTAGATTGAGTGCCTTTGTTAAGTCCTTGAAGAGGAACAAAAATAAAAAATAAATTAAAAAATATTTTGATCCTATATTTTGATAATGCCATTGTTATAAAGTTATTATAATGAATCTCTTATGATTTTTCCATTTATGCTATTATTTCTGCTGTTCATTGGGCAAAATTATAAACTCCAGTATACTGTTAATTGATAACAATTTGCTCATAAGTCTAATTTTCTTACTGACTTCCTTGTTTTTACTTCCTTACTGTGATACTGCAAGAAAAGTCATAGACTTCCTTTGATACTTTTCATTTTTGAAAATCTGATACATTTGTACACTCTTCTGTTACAGAACTGATGGGACTGAACRTATCTAAAAACGAGTTATCTAAATGATACAGGACATTCTAGCACATACTTGTCTCCCACAGAGCACCTCTAATCTTATTTGCCAGAAGCTTTCACACTCTTGTCCAAACAATGAGCACCATCACAAAGCTTGGTCTCAACAGGCAAAAATACAATGCAGAGAAAGAAAAGGAAAGAAGTCTGATATGAAACGTGARGATTCTAGGGAGTAAGAGGAAAGACAGATTAATGAGATCTTGGCAAACTATGGTAGATATCCCATGGAAAAAATGAGTCTTGCATTGCAARGAGAAAATTATTTTCTTGCAATCATTTATCTTCATGTATGTCTAAACATGCTTTTGCAGGTGAAAAGGAGCCGCTCYTACTTAAATCTTGAGCGAAGTGCATAGCTGAGCTTGAGTAAACACATTATCTTGTCAACAGGATTTAGAGCCACACTAAACCAGGTGCTATAGTAACTGCATCATGTAAACACCCATCTGGACTAAGCAAGCATTTTGTAGAATGACTCAGTGACTGCAAATTTGCATACAAAGCTCACATTTATCTTCTGATASGTTTATTTGTGTTGTTAATATTTTATCTACTGGTGAGAATTACATACACCAGTATAGTCAGTGACCTAAAGTCCGTGGGTCTTGATTTCAATGCCACTGATTTTTCAAGGGGTCTTGGTCAATTCACCATGTTTGGGTTCCGCTAGAAAATAGAAAAAATAATATTATTCTGCAGCTCTAGGTAGGAAGAACACTGAGGGTTTGTGAAGTACAACCTTTTAATCATTGCAATATGCTGCAGTTTTGATACTTTGTTTGTTTGGGTTGTTTTTTGGTTTTTTTTTTTTTCCTAAGAAAAGAGTAGAATCTGGGGGTTTTGTGAATCAATTGGAAGTKAGATGCAGTATCTTACTAAATTGAATATAATTGGTTCCCATCTGTCCTTTTAAGAACATTGTGCCGGTCAGACACAGTCTGTGATTTGTCAGCTAAACTAATTTTTTTTCTCATTAATAATTTTTTTTTCTGTTGTTAAGTTAAATTCCCTAATTGCTATCTTCATGGTTTTTTTCCAGGGAAAAACTAATGTTAAAATAATCTTGGCAATTTCCTTAGATAATTTTTTTTTATTGGCAAATAAAACAATATTTTCTTTTCATCTACTCATTTAATAATGCTTTTTTTTCTTCTACAGATCCATTTTCTTCCTTTTGTCACTTCTCCTTTTGCCCTATGTTTTATTCTCTATGCATGCACTCCTGCTAAGACTTCTTCATCTTTCTTACTAGGTTATCCATCACAGCTGCCAGTGATTCCACCTTTTTTTGGAAGTTGACCTCTGTCCCTTCATTCTATTATCAGATACTTTTGCCTTCTCAAGTACTAAGCACTCTCCACATCTGGTAGACACTAATATACTTAGCAAAAGAAAACATTATTATGGCTGAGATTATAATCCTGCAAAAAAAGAATAATTATCATAAAAAAACAGAAATTCCTGTTTATTCCCATGGCTGAATTTCTCCCATAATATGAGATATATCCATGCATATATATTTAATTGCAGTCTATTTYTTAAGAAAATTAAAAATATCAAAGCATAAGAACAGAGAAAAAAGAAAAACCTGTAGCCATACAGAGATAGTTACTGCTAGATAAATAATAGTTACTTGCAATCCCTCACAAAGAATTACAATTCTCCTTGTTATCCACTCTGATCTTGTAATTAAATACTGAACACAAAAACTCTTCAACAGGATTCATAGAAGAAAGATATTCTTGAACAAAGTGGAAGAAATTGAGATTCTTTTGACAGACAGACACTCAAATCCAAAGCTCAAATTGTAATCATTTGACAATGTAACACCATTCAGAAGCTATGATAACTCAGAATCTCCTTTGCTGCCAGTGGCTCCCTGTCCATTATTACATTGCACCACAGGTTAAAACTCTGCTTTCACCAACTCTGYCTCTCCTGGAAAAAGCCTCTAATATGAAGACAAGTTATATTCACTTCAAATCCTTTTGGCAATCAGCCTCAAGAACYTGGCATCTCTAACAAAGTGCATCCTACCCAATAAATGAAATATGGAYTTTATCACCTGCCAGCAGACCTTAGGACTTTTGTTACTCGTCCATATCCATCAGGACAGAACAGGGAAAAAAGCTCAGCTGTCTTTGGAGAAATCCATCTTGGGTGACCATTTTATTCTCTAGATAAGGAGAGGTAAATAAAGGGATATTAATGCATTYTTTAAGAGAAAAATATTGTGAAGCTCTGCTAATATATGCTCTAGTATGTCATTAAGATAATCTAAGAAAATGGGTGTCAAAGAACTTATGCCATAATTTCTGTATTTTAAACATTTCCCTCTGTCTTCCCATAACTCTTCATTATTGGTTTTACTTTCAAGTCTGGCATTGTTCAGGAAACTGCTACTTAAACAGGGATGAAAATTCCTTTGGTACTTCTGCAAGTTTTTCTTCTTGTCCACTGGTGTGAAGCATCAGGGAAGATATAATTGCATTGCKAGCATTTAGTGTTCTGCCTCTGCATGCATTTGTTCATTTTCTTTATGAATAGTTTTAAACAGCAAACAAGCAAAGAAAAACTGCCAAGAGTGTGGCAAATATGGTTTACCTTTTTCCTCAAAGTAATGTTTTTCCCCCAGAAAATATTCTTTGTCATTCTTTTATGAATTTAGGGACCCCAAGGGATATCCTATGAAACTATGGGTACCAAGATTTTTTTTCAGCATAGCCTTACATAGATTTGCTTTTAAAAAGAAATAAAAGGCAGTAGATGTATCTCAAAGATGTCCACATAACCTTAAATATGCAGAATATTAAAATGGAAACAAACCTTTAGAGTTATTCCTGGGGATCTCTACTCCTTACTGTCTTCTAACCCCAGTAATACACCTGGGCTGCTTCATCATATTATTTTATTTTTTTTTTTCAAGTATTTACAATAATTCAGGTAAAAGMAGTTTCAAGTTCATCCAGGATTACCGAAGGATTCCTCAATATGTTATTACTGAAATATGATCAATATTTCTCAGTTTAGACAATGTTTAAACAATCTATTGAATTAACCTACTACCTGTCTTCTCCCTTCCTACATTATCTGATTTGTATYGAGAAATGTTCCTTGGTTTCATAACAATTCACAAATTGCATTTCATAAAAAAAMCAATAAGATGAAATAGCTGATCATATTAAAATTTACATAACTGTAGATAAAGTAGTAAATCACTGATAATATTACAATATTAAAGTAACTTGATGAGATTACTTTAAAGAATGCTTTCCAATGTTGATTGATTTAGAATTTGGAGCAACCATTTTGCTTCACATATCTTTCAGATTTATAGGGTCAGTCTGCCTAAAATACTGTAAGAACAAAGAGATTCAGAGTCTGTCATTGCCAAAAGGAGTTTTGGTTTGCAGTGTCTGAGTGTCTGTGATAGTTTAGCACAATAAGACCTAAAAGTTAGCTTTATATCACACTTCTCTGTTAACATAACCTTTGGGGTGCTGAGAAGTTGGCCATCTCTTTGCAATAAAACTGCTTATGCACTGTCATTATTGCTATTAGAATATATTTCAATGGTATTTCATTGCCAAAGAAAAGTTGATTTTTATGAACAGTAATAAAAACAGTCACAAGGCACCCCATCAGACTGGTTAAAATTAATCACGTATGAAGCATCCCTCCAGATTCCATGTGCTCCTTGTATATACCAACATTATTATCAAGGTTTCCCAGATCCAATGAAAGGAAATCAATAATTCATTAAACTTGTAATCTGGTATTTGGAACATTGAGCAACWCTTCTCTCACATTTCTCTGAGAAAAGAAAATGCTGGTTCAGTCACTGCAACACCTTTGTACTGAGCCAACACAGAGCACTAATGCATGGGTTGAAGAAGTTCTRATGAGAAGGACCTGTGCATATTTTATGTGTTAATGAAGTTCCATTCTCTTYATTCATTGCACTTGTCTGTGCAACAGATTTTTTTGAATGCTTTTACAGAAGTCAACAAATGGGTTTGGGTTTTGTTTGATGCAGTTTCCATACAGACAACATCATTGAAATTCTGACAGTTCATTAACTGTCCTTTAAGACTCATGTGRAAGTGTTTTCCCCCCTCTCTGCTTCTTTTACATATTTGGCATGCCAAAATAATGTGCATCTTAGTTATTTAAGTTTTTACTACAGCAGTGTAACTCTCCTTGTCAACAAATACATGCAACTGCTTGATTCTCATTCAGGAATTCTTTAAGCAACAGCTTTAAGTTAAACCAGAAGCTAAAATCTGTAAATAACTTAGACCATTCTGTGGCACAGATAAATTAGCGTTGCCACTGTCCTTGGTAATTTTCTGAGACCTCTCACACCATTTTTATGGAGTTCTAAATTGCTCATAAATTATTCTTTTTACTGTATGTTTTTAACTGTATGTTTCTTTTTACTGTATGTTTTTACTGTAGGTTTCACTGTCTGTTAGACTACATGGAATGGAAGATGTGGACATTTTTATTTAAATCTGGTAAGTAATACAAGGAAAGTAAATTCTTGTATGTGGCCTAGTGACGTGATTTGCCCTTATGATAAAACATTCTGACGGATGAATGAAAGCAAATTGTTCTTTAGTCCTATTTTGTCTTATTTTCTCTTTKTACTGAGAAAGCTAACCAAATTTTTAACAAATGCAAACTGATATAATATTTTCTTTTATTTTTTTACTCATTTTCTGATGTGGAAAATTAGGCCACTAGAAAGCCGACAGAGATCAATGCATTTCAATATGCAGCATGAAGCAACCTTCTGAAAGTAATATCTCTTTCTTAATAATTGAGCTCAGTAGTGGAAAGCTGATGTCTACTTTTAGAAATATGACTACTACCCCTAAAGCAGTTATACTGTGCCTGATTTAAAACATGAAAACATTTCCAGACATAAAGATTACTGAGTTGTCTAACCCTTTGTGAGACAGCCACATCTCTAACCCCATTCAGAATAGTTACATTTTTAAGTGTCTTAAAAGAGGCTAGTGAAAGGATATTTGTTCCCAGCTTGGAAGATTTATTTTTGTCCTTCACTGAAAAATAAGATAAGAATTAATTAAATATTATCAAACACTATCCCACTTGSAGATAGCTGTTGCAAATTGTTTATCCATTCCCCACATGTGAGGCAGAAAGCAAATTTTGCTTTCAGATCAGACTGACATAGCCTACAAGGACTGATTTTTTTTGGAAAAAAAAGTGTCTCTTTTTTGCTGTGATGGATTTCCTAGAGTCATCTGAGGACCTGACTGTGAAGCAGATGGTATTGTCTTTCCAGGGCACATTTTGGCCTTTGGGATAAAAGATTTAAGAWGGGAAAAGTAGTTAGTGTGGGGAAGCAATTGTAACCAGAGAAGAGAAGAGTGAGAATTTGTGAGAGAAACAGCCCAGCAGACACCAAGGTCAGTGGAGGAGGAGGAGAAAGTGATCCAGGTGCAAGTGCAGAGGTTTTCCTGCAGCCCATGGAGAAGATCATGGTGAAGACCTTGCTGAAGCATCTGTGCTTCTGCATGCTATGGAGGACCATGGCAGGGCAGAGATCCACCTGCAGATGGAGGACTGTGGGCTGGAGCAAGTGGATGCCYGAAGTAGGTTGTAACCATGGGAAGACCATACTAGAACAGGCTCCTGGCAGGACTGTGGCCCGATGGAGAGAGAAGACTGTGTTGGAGCAGGTTTGCTGACAGGACTTGTGACACTGTGGGGGACCCATGCTGGAACAGYTTGTTCCTGAAGGACTGTACCCCATGGAATGGCCCCATGTTGGGGCAGTTTGTGAGGAACTGCAGTCTGTGGGAAGGACACACGTTGGAGTTCATGGAACACTGTCTCCTGTGGGAAGAACCCCRTGCTGGAGGAGGGTAAGGCTGTGAGAAGTCCTCCCACTGAGGCAGAATGARTGATGGAAAGGTGTGATGAACAGACAGCAGGCACCCTTTCCGAGCTCCTTGAGCCTATGAGGGGAGGAGGTAGAGAAAGCTGGGAGTGAAGTTAAGCCCAGGAAGAAAGGAAGGCAGGGGAAAAGGTTTTTTTTTAAAGTTTGGCTTTATTTCTCAGTATCCTACTCTGATTTGATTGATAATAAAATAATTTCTTTAAATCAAGTCTGTTTTACCRATGCCACACAAGCCCAAAACATGTATATGCTATTATGTGTATGTTAAATTGTCTTGCATGTCTTCTTAGAGCTGATACCACTTAGAAGAAAGTAATTCACTTTGGTAAATACTTCTGCACTGGKTTTTACTGTTCAGTACAGTTTGGTCACTAGAAAAGAACACATGACCCAGTGCAATTGGAAAAAGTGAATTATATCAGCCTTACACTGTAAATCACTTCAGGATGTGAATGCAAATAATTTCTAGCCAACCACATGTTATCTATATTTAAATGCAGTTTTCTTCTTTTAAATCTTTCTAAGCACTAGAAATTAGTTAGGTACCCTAAACTTTAGATTAATGCTGCCACATGTTTAGAACCTCAGACATGATCAAATCAGATGTTTTATCATTTTATGGGAAAATAGTAAAAGTAAATGTGCTTTCTATTACATATCAAAACATATTTTCTGTGAAATGAACTACAGGACTGAGATTGTTTCCCTSTTACAAACAAAATATCCGATTTCTGTTATTAAAGGAAAACATTTAATGCTTTTCATCTTGCTATCCTCAGAGTAGCAGGTATGAAAGGTCATCAGTGAAACTGCTTTCTAATAAAAAGATGATAAAATAGTCAATAAAAATGGAAATCAGTGAAGGCCAGAGCACTTTCTCCTACCCACTGGTTTCTCTGAGCACATAACACTATATGACCTACACAAAGTTTTCAAATCTTCACAGAGCTCTGCACTGGCCTGAGGTGGTTCTGTATTGGAGGTGGCACTGGCCCTGTTGGACATGGGGGAAACTTCTGGCAGCTTCTCACAGAAGCCACCCCTGTAGCCTTCCCCTGCACCCCCTCCAAAAACAATAACCAAGCTTGCCATATAAATCTGTTACATCAGAAATGCTGAATAATATAGAAGAAGAAAGAAACACCTGTTATAATAAGAAACACTCAATGCAAGCAGGCAGCATTTGGCTCCTGTGGTCTTTAAGGCTGGTTGTGGGACACTTACTCATATGTCTGTGCCACAGTTGTGGAAAATCTCATCTTAATCATCAGTTTTGCTCTCTGAATGTACAGACCAACCAGCAACTTGCACACTTGCTSCTGTTTTCCATCTATTTCATCTTCCTGTGYGCCAAGTCCACTTTMCAAGGTGTCTTAAAGCAGSATCTCTACCCTGCTCATGGTGACTCACCAATTCAAATCTCTCCATGCCACAGGCAAGCAGTGGGGTCTGAACAGGTAATTTCAATGCTATAATAGCTATGGCTGCATAGGAACCCTTTCTGGCAATCCAGCTTTAGCTCTAGCATAACGAGTCATTAATTTCCACCCAAAGAGTATTTGTGACTGTTACGAATATCTAGACAGCAAGTGAAAAGTCTAGCATTGATAACTTCTTCCCTATTTCTCTTAAATATCCACAGAAAACCTGAGTGACTGTGATTTTCAGGCCTCTTTTTGTTTTCGTTAAAAGTGACATTTGTAAGGGTTTTAAGATAAGAAGCATTTAGAAAGCATTACAGTCTACAACAGCCTTAAAGATCATAGCCCGAACTACCATAAAATGTTTCAAGCTCCCCTTCGTGCTTCCACCTTACAGGAATATCTAAAAGTGGAGGGGAGAAGGAGTGAAATTCCACCTAAAGATGACATTAGATTACATTCATCAGAGTGTGAGCTGTTTTATCAACAAAAGCACAAACATTTTGCAAGTATTAACAATGTCTGGACTTGCAAAATGTCCTTTCCTTTATGGCCACTGCTTAATGGCATGTTTGCACAAAGTGGTTCTACTTCTACACAGCAGCACACCTGAGGAATGTAGGTGTGCTGCTGTGAACACAGTGAAGAAAGAAATACACAGAAATAAACTGAACTGCAATAGTGATACACTAAATAATTGTTTTTTCAAGACTGAGCTCCCACCTGGTTTAAAAAAAAAAAAAGTTCTAACAGTCATAGATCCAACAATGGTATTAGAGGATCATAGTTCAAGTTATAGACCAGCTGTTGAACACCACCTTCAAATTTTTCTCTTCTTCTCACAACTACATTGAATGGAACAGGGTCTTCTGGGCATATTTTACCCTCCATGAGTGTAATATAGTCCTTAGCATGAAATCTCAAGATTTGTTTCTCTTTAAATACACTTACTCCGTTTTATTTAATTTATCCACCAAAGCTTTTCATGATTGCATGGTTAAATCCAAAGATAAAAAGTCTGAAGGCTAAAGCTATACTAAGCCATGGGATAAATAAAAAAAATGAAAGTGTTATTTTGTTTTTTAAGGAAAAAAGAAGACATWGTTGGCAGTGACATATCAGTAAACAAGATCATTTTAGTGGCAGATATGCTCACAATATTGGAGGTTTTCTACATTTGTATTGATCTTTAAAGAGTTCTGCTTTAAAAGTCATAAAGATTTAACATCTACCTTATCTGTAGATTTTTATGTATTACTTTCTTTTTGTCTAATAAAATGTTATCATCTTGTTCCAGTCACTGAAAATTACTCACGTTAAAACACATTTTACTAGTCTCTGAATTTCCTAGTTTACAATGTTGTTCACTAATACTTCAAAACTGCTAAACTGTATGATACAGACTTTTTATTACTTATTCTGTTAAAAAAATATCCTAGAGACACCTGATATTTTAATGACCTTTTAATGAGATATCATGCCATGAATTTATGTTTGATGCAGGTTGCCTCAGCATATAATTAATAAGCACATAAATAAACTTTGGTGAAAAGACTTTCAGACCCCCATAGGAAACTACCACTTACAGATTGCAGCCTGATAAATAAGTGCTTCCTTGTTTCTGCTTTTCATACATGAAACAGTTTTCACAATGGACTTCAAGTGATTTTCAATTCCAGTTCAATTTCTATCTATATTACATTTATCAAGCTTCCTCAGCATGCTCTTCACCATAGAGTCAATTTTAAATGAACAAAAGTAAAACWCTTCTGTCTCCATGGCATTTTTTAAGTGACTGGCATATAAAACTCCTACAAGTCCAGTGTATCTCAGCCCTGTTTTCTCCACAGACTACACAGAGACAACAGCTTTGGACYCACACTAAAGACTGGACATCCTGACCTCCTGCACCATTCTCTGAGTCTGTGAAACAGCAAAACACTAATGGTAGGTGCTGTAATGAGTGTGAAAAAGAATTACACTGAAATTCCTACATATTTTTTAATAAAGTCATGAACTTCAAATGAAGCTTTCCTATAGCTAAGATCTCTCCATGAATTCACTTAGCTGTTCCACACCATGAGAGTTTCAACTGTAAAGTCTTCCACAGAGCAAGCAGAGAGGTGTTTTCCTCAGTGTGGTTGTGTTTYATTGGTTCTTTCTCAGTGTAATTTACAATTAAATGGTAAAGCTTCAATTGAGTGGATTTGGATACCATCAGGTTCAACAGTTGGTCTACCCAAAGGTGCTTCAGCTTCCTCCCACTTCCCCTAAAATACAAACCTCTCCCAATCACATAAAACTCATTCTCTTGGGAAGACTGGATAAAGGGAAATAAGTATCTTTAATGAATTAGTCTGAAGATAGATAATGGTACTGTTTAAATTGCTTTATGTTGCCTATTGTACCTCATGCCTAGGAATGGAAACATGAAAAACTTAAGATTATTAAAGATTGCATTGTTAACTGGCAAACAGGTAACAATGGAGTAAAATCAAATCAGTGATTAATTTCAATGAATTCAGGGAAGGAAGCAAGACCCATTTATTTTGTTTATCATTTGATTAACTGTTTTTGCTTGCTTCTAATTTTATGTTTTAATTTTCCATAATCAGCCCTTAGCTGTCAGGATGACAGGTAGGTTTAGGAACTAGAAAATTAAATTAATAAACCAGTTACTTGGAATTATTTGTTCATCTATGGGATATCTGGCCTCAGAAAGTACTGTCTTCTCCAGTACAAAGAAACTGGAAAGATGAAAGAGTCTGGAAGTAGCAGTGTACACTGTTATGAAACTGCCTGAATATTCTATTGTTTTCTTATCCAGAGTTTAAGGCTTTTTGTTAAAAAAACAAGTGACCAAGTAATTTAAGAATAGAATAGAATTAAGAACAGCATTTTCACATAGTCTAGGCTTTTGACTCGTAGTTTTTCTTCATTTTCTTCAAAATAGGGTATTCCAACCTCACACTATATAGGTCTCTCATTATAAAGGAAGGAAGACAAGGACTTTGTTACTCAAAGGTTGAAAAACCTATGTCAACAGCTCTTTAAAACTTATTGAATTTGAATAGTCTCAGTGAAATGTTTTCAATTTGATGAATGATRAAGATTCTTGCTTAGAATTGGTTTTGGAATATTCTACCGGGACTGACTGTTCTTATCAGATGGAAGTTCTATTTRTTCCAAGTTTTTGAAAGGCAAGTAAAATTTTATTACTAGGCACACACAAAAGTAAGTTAGTATACTTGTTGACTAAGTAGATTATATTTAAAACATTATTTTCTGTGTACATATGCTTCTACAGGTATTTGCATTCATATTGCAAAAKTTAGTGAGATTGGGATCCTATTGTGTAACATAGCACGAGTGCACATAGTTAGAAAGATTTTATAAGACAAGAAACCATTTACAGTAATAGTAATAGAYTATTACAGGAAATTACTTCTTTTGCTTCTGAGAGAGTCATCTCAGCACAAATTTATCAGAAAGATCAGGTCCACACAACCTGTCTRGAATCTGATTGAGCCTAGGTATAAATCAACATTTCTCTGGAGACTGAACACATTTGTTACCCTTCTGCTCCCATAGCATGGTACCTGCTGTTGAAATGCACTTCAGCCTGATTCAGTTCCTTTCCATCTATCATCWTTTCTGATTTTCCTGTAAGGAGACTCATCACACTTCACTATTTCTGTCTCTGGCAAAGACACATCTACAGAATGGTCAGGGTGTGCTGGGAATCACACAGAAAAGTCATCCTGAGCTGCACTTTGGTTTGTTAAGCTTTTACAAGAAATCTAGCAAACTGTTTCAATGGCAGTTCTTTTCCTGGATACTGTTTACTTTCTATAGACCCTCTAGGAAGAAATCCTTGAGRGTCTTGAATGTCTCATTACTAGTAGAATACGTTTCGTTTTGATAAAATTTAATGGAAGTAATCTCAGCTGAAATTTAATGTTCATTAGAAAGCAGCTATCTGCACCCAAGGTTTTTGTTAAGGGTGACTTCAAATGTTTTGGTTTTCTAAAAGAATATGGCCAACATCACAAGGCACCTGTGCTTGTGATAGTGCAGCAGAAGGAAAGGCTAAAAGAAATTCAGGTTCAACTATTTCTGTTGATGCAGTAGCTGTTTGTGACAGATGGCTATTTCTGAACATCTGTGTTACAATTCTGAGGTTTGGTTGGGATGTTTTATGCACCTTTTGCCAGAGTTGTAGGAATAAATTTTATCTGTGCTTCTATTGAAACAGTTTTTCAGGGGACAATGTAGGGTTTTCCCAGACAATCTGCCCAATAGACTGGGGAGAACTAGAGCCCTTTGAAGCTGCTTTGAACCCACTGTTGGAAACATCTGAAACTGAAGACATCACTTTAAACTGAGGGATGATGAAAAAGGACCGACTGAGGCTTTGTCTGCACTGCCCTTTGTACACTGGCTCAAACTCAGGCTTGATATTGAAGGAAGGCTCCATCAGGCTCTGCCAACACATCAGTGGCTGTGCACAAATCTTAGCTCTAACCCWTCSAGTGTTCCCCTGCCCAAATCACCACCTGTTCCTCTCCTCCTCCCTTGGTCCAGGTTTGGAGGTAGCAGTGCAGTGCAGGTGGTCAGTGGRTTGGGCTTCAGCAMACWGCAGTGTGCTGCAGCCAGCTCCACRTTTGTATGGTGGAAGAGACATGACCTTGCAGCCTGTGCAGGGCATWTGAGGGAAATATTAATGATTTTATGAGCTAAATAGGTCAAATGCTGTATTAATAATGGATTTTAAAACTAGCCAGTGAGGTAGAGGGATGAGTTAATAAAAAYAATTGAAAACTTCTGACTGAGGAATCTGAAGTCTGGCTGATAAAGCAAACAAAAGGTCAACAGAACTTTAGAGCCATRATGGAAGGATACTTCTTAATTTTGTCTCCCGGTTTCCAGGTACAGGATATTTATGTTTACTCAATTTAAAATCTTATTTTTTTTCTCTTTGAAGTAAGCTAAATTAAATTTTACTTCAGAGATTATTTCAAAATAGAAAAGGAAATGGAAAGCAATTAGTAAGAAAAGTTTTTCAGATACTCAGGGAAGATAAAGACAGCAGGTCAAAGACAAATGGAACAGAAAATTCCACATAATGTGTTTTTACTGTAGCTTTCAGGTAAAGGTGAAGCCAACAGAATGCAAAATGGTTTTATATAGTGCAATGTCATGCTGCCAGTGAACCACAGATAAAATCCTGTTAGTATAAACAGAGAGGATACATGAACTCTTAGGTTTTTAATGATAGGRTTTCTGCTCCTGGACAATGAGCAAATGACACTCTAAAGCAGATTTAGTAAATAGATTTATATGAAATAGATTTAGTCAGAAGCATTCTTCCACCAGTAAAATAAATAACTCCATTAGCAAATGCTCACTCACCTTTATTATGTACAAATTGTTATATCATCAATACACTCTGCACTAAGTATTCATCTGCATTGTCTTGCTAATAAAAATTCTCCACAGGTACAGTGCTACAGATTGCAAAGAACATCAGTCAGTAGAAGAAGTGGTTTACAAATCAAGCCTAGTGGGGCAAAGTAGTTTATTAGAGTGCACRTAGATTGCATCTCATTCTGTGGCGTGTAGGACTATCCACATGCAACACTTGAGCTGTAAACATTTCCATTTGCAAAGGGTGATGCAAATAACTTCAGGAATGCTCACTGCACCACAGTAATATTCAGCACCCTCATGTTTACCCTCATGGCAGGACCTAACAGTGAAGAAGTGAGAGGACATGACTGAAGCACAAATAGCTGGAACAGCTTCCTGCCTATGTTCTGGTAGGGTGTGGGATATTTTCCAACCCAGARAATAACCTCATTAATGCACTTAAAGGTAGGCTGACCAAAGCCCTGGTTAATGTACAATTGAGAAAACTTTGGAATTAACTTAATTAGATTTTACAGTTCTTTTCTATTTCAAACTTCCTCAGCTTTAGGGCATTGGTAAAATTACTGATCTTTTAGTAAATKATTTCAAACATGCCTTGTTRTGTTTCTTATTATGCAAAATATATYTTGTGTACCARTGCATTCTATTTCAGMTCATTAATTCAGGACYACTTTAATATTAGGAAGTATTTTTATYCCAATCAGTGAAAGAGAAATCCTGTCCACTTTTCCCAGTAGCAGGCAAAGAAATGGATTGCCAGTTCATTTTTTTCCTTGTGCAATTCCATAAATATCCATGTAGTCTTTCTGTCATGATTGCAAGGAGTTTCTAACATGCAGGGGAACATTCTCAAATAATGATTGAACAGGGTTTCCCAATTATGAGGYAATAAAACAAATTTGAGATTGTAATTTTTGCTTACTACTGGTTTCAATTCATAATGTGGCAACAGTTTGTTACATTGTTTTGCTASCTTTCTCTTTTGTAGTAATAGATACATGTAATGGTTGGTGGYCTCCTACAAGCAAATAATTTGGAAGAGTATTACACTGCTACAAAAAACGATTTTTAGATTTAGTGTATGATGATTCCCTTTGTTATAGTCTTTTCTGAGTTCTCCTTCTTAGACAATGGTTACTTACAGAGGACTGTGTGCACTGGGAGTTTGGGTCTTAAGTTTTTTCTGAGAATTTATATTAATATTTGTGAATCTTTCTCTGCTTTGGACGTTTCACCAAATTTGACTGTGGGAGCATCAGATTCCCCTTAGAATTTGATTCMGTGCAGGTTTTGACCTAATCCAATAGGTATTAACCTAACTAGCATGTGTTTTAGTAAGATCATGTAGGGTATTCCACCTGGTCTGTAGATACCAGAAGAGAAAGCCTAAGTCTCCTATCGGTCCTGTKCTGTGTCTGCCAGACTGTACAGACATCTTGGCTGGCATTCCACCTGTGGGTTCAAGTCTAGATGTGAGTYAGAAGTTCCCATCATACCCACCACAGGTCTGGTAAATAGTCACTGGATTGTAGAGAGTTATTTAACTCATTTGTCTGTAGATGCTTATATTTCYCTGCATAGCTCTCTTGAGTTCATGTGGCTCAGCTGAGCACAGATGTTACCAGAGAGTAGTATTATTTAGCTTTATGTTGTACTGAGCAGCTGATTTGCAGCACCTGCTTGTCTTCATATTTTCAAAAGAGGAATTTTCATCAGATATACTGACCTCTTCACTTGATGTTGGATTTATATCTGTCTTTGGCAAAATATTAAGAAGAGATATGAATCTTCAACAGACTTGTTTTTCTGGTTCTGATTTGAATCCAGCCAGGATGCTGTTTTCTTTTATATGTCTCTTGGAAATACCTGTTCCTACTTGATTAGCTGTAATAGACAGATTTGCATGTTTTTACCATGTTTGTGTTCTGTGTAAATTTTCCATATTAAATCCATGCTGGCTCTTCTATCTACTGATCTCTGTTTTTCTGGGACATTATACTGTAGTTTCAAAATGTATGGTGGTAAACAATGTGCTTTAATACCTTGCAGATGTTTCTGGTTAAAACTGSAATTTTTCCTCTTTAATTTAGGAAAGGTTTAATTAAAGTACTTTCCTTTGGTCTAATCATTATAACATTAGTAATTCTAAGATGTTGTTTGAGCTCCTGTGTCATGTTCCAGGGACTACTTAAAAAATGTATCTTTCCATTTATGGACTATAGTGTTTATGTTATAAAGCTACTTGCCATTTATGATTTTAGAACTGGTGCCTTCTATTAACTCTRGCTTCTCTGTATATYCTCTAATTTCTTTTCTTAGTTTRAGTTTGTGCAGCTTAGAGGKTTTWTTTATCTTTYAGGTGTTTTTCTGACCTTGAAGAGTCAATAMATAGTTTTCAGTTTAAGTATGAAAACATTGCTTCAGGCTTAACTTCAAATATTTTTTGTCTCTTTTTCTTTTATTTTCCTGCTTTTAGAGATTACATATTTGACCATATGTTGCTACTTAATTGCTTTTTTTTTACTTTTATATTTGCATTCTTTTTGCCTTTAATCAATAGCTTGTGATTTAAGATGATGTACAAGCATTCATAAAGAAAACCAGGCAACCATTCACTTCCCCACATTCTTCATGCCCTCTTTTCATACATGCAAACATATCCAGTGTAATGAAAAATAAACTGTTTGTTCGAAATGGGGACAGGGCTTGGGTTTGTTAGTTTTTCTGCTCCGTTACTCAGCTGGAAAAAGGAACAAACAGGTACATATTTACTTCCTGAGTTGCTCTTTGCTTGCACCTCATATTCAGATTGACTCAAGGCTTCCAACAYGAAGGAACCAAATACATTTCCATGCTGTAGTATCCATTTTACAGTGGTAACCATGGGCTGCTTGGAAACAATTTATTAACCTCTAAATTTCTTAGTTGTCAACAGCAGCATCAGTTGATCTGCTG
>CADDXX010000493.1:421845-507619 GCA_902810485.1 Alauda arvensis
CGATAGTACAAAATGATGGAGAAAACAGCCTTACCTCGCCCTCACATTCTTCCAGGCTATATTTAGCAATTTTATGTAGTAATACGACTTGTAAAATGTTACAGAAAACCTGCCTTATGGGATCATAAAGTTCAGGAGTTTAGGTGATTGACTGAATAAAGTAGGGATGCTAATTCCTGAGACGTGCCTTGTGGCACAGCTCCAGGAGAGCAGGCCGAGGGGCGGGAGGCAATCCTGTGGCTGGGCAATAAGCCAATGAACTGCATCATTGTAATTGCAGATGAAATAATAATTATTTGTGATAGCTTGCTAATCAGTGAAAGCATGGAAAAGGCTGCTGACAAGCACCATCAAGGTAATTAAGGTGAAGCATTGAATTTGCATAAATTTACACTTTGATCACTGTTCACAAGATACTGTCTCTTGAAATAGACTTGGCTGGTTTCAAGATGAGCACTAAATCAAAGCAAAAGGAGTGCAATAACTGCACAGCATCAATAGTGCTTASAAAATACAGATGCACCTTACATAGGCAATTATCTAAAGAATCTATTGTCCTTAATCAAAGGATGATACTCAAGTTACTTTTTCAAATTGCCAAATAGTCCTAGTTAGCATATGCCATTCTGGTTGTAGCTCTTTAATGAACACAGAGAAATCATGAMGATGAGATCTTCAGAAAAGATAACATTTGATTATTCACTTTTCTTAAAATTATCCCTAACYTCCTAAATTAGGACAGCTGAAGGTATCATTCCTCATATTATTTTGACATACATATGCAAGCTGTCTTGGAAAGATGTATTTAAAAGGTTTCTTTAGGAGCTGCAAGTGTGATCTTCTCATGATCTCAGGCTGTAAGTCACTGCCTCTGAGGGAAGGTTAAGCTCTAGTCCTTCAGCTTCTATGCAGGTATCCTGAGCATCAGCTGCCAGAGTAATTCTGGTGATCAGGCCTGCAGCCAGATCTCTGTGGTCTGCCTTAGCTCCAGTTCTGTGATTCTTTTCCCTCTGGGAAAGAGCAATGGGTCTCTTGACAGTGCAGTGTCCTAAAGGAAATAACAGTTTATGTAAAACAAAGGACTTTGAACTCTCAAAGCATGGATGCAAAAAGCAAAAATCTAGAGTGTACACATCTATTCACCCTTCCCTAAGGTTTATTACTTACTCGAAAAACCCTACTGAGACTTCTGCAATCCTTCTTTCTGTCAACATTTCTCGACAGATCTTTCTGACAACTCATTTTCCACTCCCTTTTTTTACTGTGTTTTTTTTAAAGCTTTTTTTTCTTCCAGATTTAGGGGGATTGTCTTATTAATAATAGCAATGAGTTTTAAACTAATTATATGGTGAATCATAATTTCTAAATATTTGGATTTATATTATRTTGCTGATTGTTCTGATTTTGACTAACATCATCCTACAGGAAACTTCTTTTCCTCCCTTACTGAGCATGTAATATTGATGCTTCTAAGTTAATCAGAATCAATATATCATAATGCMAATATTCTCTATGTTTCATGTGGGTAATCACATACACACATGAAATAATAATWTAGATGCTTAAAAATTTTAGCCACCCATTCTAGAATTTTTTCTATTGTCTACTTGTGCTCTTACCTCATCTACTACCTATAGTTATGCTGCCTAAAATTAAAAGGCTACTAAGATAGTAATCTGCTGTAAAGTTTTTTGCATTTATTGCAAAAAACTTTACAGCAGATATTTATTTATTATATTTATTTATAAAATTATTTATTTAATATATTTATTTATAAAATTATTTATTGCTTTTTATTTTATTTCTGACTTTTGCTGTCACATGCTGTTTGAGTTGTTTTTTTTTTTATTATTTTAATCATGAAAATTACTTTTTACCTAGATACAAAATTTTAGTAGAAATAAAATGTATTTGTCTAGTACAGAATGTGCTTGGCATATTTTTATATTGTATTTATTTAGAAAGCTGTTGCTCTGACACAACCATGGAGCATGCAGAGTTTGCTTTTGCAGTGCAGCAATAAACACATCCACTTAGGTACTGGAGATTTTGTACTCTAGTAGAAAGACAGATCTCTTGGCATGCTGCATTTGTATTCCAGGCAACCCCCACACACCAATGTAATTATTTGATTAAGAGAGAGTCTCATTATTGTATATGAGAACATTCCATGCACAACTCTCCTGGTGATGCACGTACTGTACATGTCTTAAAAATGTCATCTGTTTTGTCACTGGTTTTCACCTGTTTATTAATAAATAAATCAAGCTACTTTACAGAATACTAGAGAATTAGGACACGAGGTACATACCAAATGCTGAAGCTGCTCCTTCCCTACTATAAATCTGATGATCCTATCATATAAATATGACTAAGAAGTCATATCTCAGATGGCTGTAAAAAGTTTGTGAGGAATTTGATAACATTAGAAATATTTTGGAAGTTCTGTTTTGAATGCCTGGCCCCAGTAAATCCATAACAAATACTGGTTTCAGCATGGCCAAGGTTTCACCCATGGAATTCTGAAGTATTTCTTTAAAATTCATGCATTTAGCTTCTTGAACTCAGAATATCTTGGTCTTTTTTCTTTTTTCCTTTTTTTTTTTTTNGGAATGAGATGAGGCAAGGAAAAGGAGAGAAGCTACCATAAAATATACATAACAAAAGTGTGCATATTTTTCATAGGGATTTTTTAATGAGGGATTAGTTACATAGGAGCTTTAGGGATTAATTAACCAATACCTAATTATAACAGGGTTCTAAAGTGGATCCTCTGTAAATCTGAAAGTCATTTTGAAGGAGAAAAAGTAGAAAAATGAAGTGATGTGCAATGATGTAAAGTAATGGGTCGTTTCTAAACTGAGGAATTATATTACATCAAAAAGAATGGGAAAAAAAACAGGAAAAGAATCAAGAAAAGTGGGAACAGGAGTTTGTTGCTGTCTCTGTATTGCTTTTGATTACAATAGATAAAATATCTTATTTGTCTGGCCCATATATTGACCTATGTTCACAAACTACACTTTGAAAAGTCATCTATTTGTACAATAGGGCTTCCTGTAATGCAGGCCAGAGTGTCTTACTGTGTTTCTTCTTGACTCACTGAGGATGGGGGAATAACACATTAGGGGAGGCACTGATACTGAAATGTACTCTCATTATTGACCTTGATTGTATGTTCATTCTCTTCTGTGTATTATCCCCAYTCTCACATCAGTTTCTCTGACCTGATATTTTCACTGCATATTCATTCTATACGCTCTGTACTCTGGTGCCTTTATTTGGAGTATTTTTGAGCACAGTCACTTAGAGTTTCAGSATAGTGAAAACAAAATCTTTTCTTAGAAGAATAACATGAAAAACACAATGACTCTGTAAAATAGCATCCACTTATATTTTGATTTTTTGACTATTTGCCCAATTAGCATGTAAAACAAAGCCAGTATTTTTGGGTAAGAGGGAAGAACCCTGCATGGTCTTAAGCTTTTCATTTGAAAACTATGTTCAACAAAAATTATAAATCCAGATTATAGTGTGAGTCCCTTTTTTCCTCCTTCCACCAATCTTAAGGTTAAAATGAGCCTTAATGCATTTTTATTTAAAGCTYCTATATAATATTGACTATAAAAATTCACCTTGCAATACCTTCATTGAATCTAATAATTTTTGGATGAATAAGTACAGATTTTGCATAGATAGTCTTAGCACAAAAACTTTTATGAAGGTGCCTCTATCATTTCTCCAGGGAAGTTTCTCAAAAGGTTAATCACTGTTAGAATATGTCTTTCTTCTCTTTWGAATTTGTCTACCTCCAATTTTAGCCCTTGAATTTTTTAATGGTTTTGGAAATTCATGGTCAGGTGGTTTTGCAGCATGGTCAAACACTAAATTTTCATCAAGGTCATTGCTTCTTCCCAAGATGTTCAATAATCTTTTGTCCCTCCATATTTATGTCTTTTCAGCTGACTCTAGGAAAAATGGTAGCAGAGTCCATTATTCCTCTTTGACTGTGACCCTCTTAAAAATTAARGAAACTTAAAAGTTTCTCTCAATTCAAAAATGCCCCCTGCTTTTATCTATCACTTCACCAGTCCTTGGTAGTCTTYAAACCTTGATGGAAAATTGCTTATACTTTCTTCACATCTCTGATGGAGATATTGAGTTGCATTGGATTGAGGATCTATGTTCATTCTGTGATTTTCTGTTAGTGATTACATTTTGTTATCCACYAGTTATCACTTTGTCATCTATTGACTAGGTGCTACATTGACTAGTGCTAATTCCTTTAATCATAAAGTTTTGTGGAAAAACTAAGTTTTGCTGACCACATTAAAACCCAAAAAACCTGGCTCTTTTCATCAGCATTGACTAAACAAAAAATATATCTAATCAAAGGAAAAATCTGTTGTTGACTGTAATATTTATCTGATTGTTTAGAATCGTCAGCAGAACAGGCTCAGGAGTACTGTTTGCACTGAAAAGACAACCAATCTTTTGGCTGTTGATCATGCCACTGTCAGATGCAATGTTATATTACTCTGGAATCAACACAGCACAGCTTTGCCTGACTAAATACAAGAGGAATGTATTCAGCTGTGAGAATATGTTCCATAGAATTAAAATTAGATAATGTACACTATCTGTAGTCAAGAAGTAATGTCAGGTTGTGTTCTGCATATCTTGCGTTGTTAAATTTCACAAATAGAAATGCAGTGGCTGTCTCTCCAGGGATCTTGGTTACCTTTTATTATTGTTACTTAAGAAAATGGGATTTTAAAATATTTTCTTTGCAGCAGTACCTTCTAGTGGTGATGTAGGTTTCAAAGAGACAACTATCTTGGTGCAGTTGAATCAGAAAGCTCAAAATACGGCACTTTTCTTTTAATTCCTCTTAAATAAAACTTACTTGGGTGAAGCCATTGGGTGAAGTTTTGTCTGTCTATTTAATTRTTATTCTCCCTTAGGCTTCAGAATTAGAAACAGAATTATAATTTTCTCCATAGTCAATGTTCAAATTCRTAGTCATAATCAAAAGTTCAGATTTAGCACATACCAGTGATAACTATAATTGTTACTTATCTCACTCAGAAATGTCTCTTTTTACAAAGTGCAATGTCAAGATTACCAGTACAATCCAACCATGAATAAACTAAATGTGTGATCTTAATTCCCACGTCTGAAAGGTGGAATGTAGAATTATACTGAAGTACATTTCAAAGGCAATGCCCATACTTGTYTTTGACAGAATTCCTTAAATCTACATATRCATGAGAAACAGTTAAACTGATTGAAAAAATTAAAACTGTTTGAAAATTTCCAAAAAACATTTTTTTCAGTGATATACAGCAACTAAAGGAATTGAAATACCCCATGAACATGTATAGATAACATTTCTTTTAATTCACAACTTATTATTAAATAATATTAATAAGAATTAAATATGTTATTATCTATGTTTATTTTTTTACTATTTTATTTTAGCATTAAAGAAAAAGTCAAAACAAAGCCAAAATTACCTTTGCAGACTCACTGGAAGTGTCACAATTGCAATGGTCAACAATAGAATGAGATTAAGAGAGATACTGGCACAAAACTAGAGAAACAAACCTCTATCCATTCTCTGAACACCTCCTGGGGGTATGTATGTATTTTATGRCTGATTTTTCATCCCACCCTTTAGGGGAGCTCAGTTGTCTAAGYTTACTAAAGAAGTTCAGGGAAATTATCAACACTGAAGTAGATATTTAGGGAATGTTAAATTTTAAACAACCAATRCCTTTATAGAAAAAGTAATATTCATTCCTTCACCTGCTCTTGGTAACTACCATAACCACGGTGCTAACTCTGGTTTTTGGATTTTTATACTCTGAGGCCAAACTGCTCTAATTTGAAATAGACCCTTTGATGAGCTACTTCACAGACAGAAAATTCACTCCTACCTACAAGACACTCCCAGTTTCCTAAATCAACACTCCCACAGCTCAGTGAAGGACTCCTTTGAAGGCATCTCCTTCTGTGCAATGCTTTCATGAACTTCAGGTTAAGGTGTGTATGAAAAGATGGCTGAGGGTCAGATTAGAGGAAACTGAGAAGTTAAATTAGCATCCTAAAAGGAATTGTAACTGTAAATTGTAGGGTAAAATACAGTTGCTGCTCCCTGGATGGAATGCAGTTGGCATTCTCAAAAGCTATTCCATGATGATTCCTTACACCCACAATCTGCATCCACAGCACCTGCTAAGGGGGATGGAACAGGGAGGGGAGCAGAGTGGAGACACTGTGGCCCAACTGTGCTGAAATCCTTACAGGGAGGGGAACTGGATCACACTTTGCAGGTGAGAAATGGCCCAGCACCTGTCAGCCAGGGCAGAGCTGCTGGTGAGCCTGCAGCTGTGGTAAAATTGCTCTCCTCCAGTGAACTTGGTTCATTGTAACCTAACTGTATTATCAAGGCACACCTCCATCCCAAAGTTACCCCCATCCAGGATATGACCACCCTTCCCTGGACATGTGCTCTCKGTATTTTATTGACTGTATCTTAAAGATGAAAGTGAATTTTGCATTAATTAGTAAAATTGTATATATGATTAGAGTCACTCAAGCTCCATCCACCTAAACACAAAGAAATAATGTAAAWGTAAGCTGATAATGGGGAAAAGTTAGAGAAGACTCCATCATAACTGCTGGAATCAGTCAATGGGTTGAACCTGTCTTAGGGACACTTATTGGGTAAAAACCATACTCTGTGTTCTTCATATTTTAGAGGGGATTGCAGCTTGTGTATGTGTTACTCTGAATATGTTTTTGCAGTCAGGTACTATCACCAGCAATCTTCAAACCTTAACCTATCACAATTTTCTATTAATAGAAAATGTTATTTCACAAACTGTTGGTGTGAGTCCTTGATGGGTGCTGGCAGTTGCCAGCAGTGGGTAACACACTTGAACAAAGGGGAAAACTCATTAAGGGATCCTAAAGTGGAATTTTTCCATTGGGAAGTTTTCTTATGCTGGGTGTGTGTCCCTGAGTAAGTTGATCAAGCCACCCTGTGAACCAGCAGCACTGCTGAGTGAAGGGTCCCACCATGRGATGCTGAGAGGCTGGTCAGGCACAGGGATCTCTGCTCTCCTGGGGCTCTGACAGACAAAGCAAACACTGAGGGCTGAGTAAATCTCCCTACACTTAGGGCCAAGGTAATCTCCTCTTTTCATGTGACAGAGTCGAGGTGAAACAAGTATGTAAAGTATTTGGGACAAATGGAAAAGGAAGGTCAAACCTGAGCAATTGTGTCAAAATACTTAATTAAATATATTAAGAAAACGTGGCTTTAATAAAAAGTTAAGGGAAAGCCAGTGATTTGTTATACATGTATCTGGACACAGGGGGTTAAATGAGCAACTGGTAATGCTGCATTCAACAGGAAAAAGATCYTTTTCCTAGAGTAGTACTTCAAGCAACTGTAAAGCTATTTCTAGTTTTAAAATTTATGTCAGTCAAGCATACCTAAAAATAACTGTTATCCCCATAAATTTTGCAAATTATAAGATGAAAGAAGCATTGTTGACACATGAAACRCTTATTTGCATTCACCTTCCATGGATTTCTCTAAAGAGTTCTGTCACATCTAGTCTTCAGCTAGTATGAGCTGGGGATGTGTGTTCTGTTCTAGAAGAAAACACCATCTCTAACATGATTAGTGAAACAGATTTTTATTTAAGTACAAAACATTCATGGTCTATAAACTAGCAAAGTGCCTTTAAATTACCAACTTGAATAAGCACTTTGCAGAAGCAGAGCTCTAGCATTAGCAGTTGTTAGCACAAAGCAGATGAACAGCTAGCAAAAGATTAGACCTATTTACCTGTATTGTTTCCTGTTTAGAGTATCATTGCTCTTGGTAATTTGAAAGAGCTTAAGGGAAGTGAGAGAGAGAAATAAAATACAAGGATAGAACAGAATGATAATAGAATAATGTACAGAAAATACTCACAGGACAGGAAGTTATGGTGATGGCTTTGAATATTTTTTTATTATTTGGAGTTTTTGTCCCGGAAGGACATCCAGTGCCCATGCTAACAGATAAAATAGTTTTGTTAGGAGTCAAAAACACCCTAAAACCCAAACTAAACCAAAAACATTACAAGGGTTAGATATAGTTGCTACAAAGAGACAGTACTGTAAAAGAYTTGTTGATATTTGAACRGTAAATGTCAGAAAAATATKACTGAAATTACAATCATACAGAAGAGATAAACTAGATATATTTTTARAGTTAYGTGATGTCATATTTCTAGTTCATATGAGGGGGGTAATCTGCAAATAGATTTTTGGAATATTATGAGGAGAACTGGAAGGCCATAGATGTGCTCAGCATTTCTCCACCAACCAGGTGGAAAGAGTGGGTAAAACTAAGGTATAMAGAACATTAATTTCCAAGCTGTTAATTTTAGAATAGGTGCTTTGTAGCCTTTGCACAAAAAGCATCATTAAAAAGCTATTAATGTTAACACAGTATTTTGTTTACAGTAATAAGATTGCTATCTACTGAACAACAATTGGATAATTATACCAGTTGTGATTATTGGTTGCACAGATGGGAGGGATAAAAGAAAATTACCTGATCAAATTCTGTTATTGAATTTTAATTCACTTTTGGATATTTTTTTTTCTGTCTGAAACACATAATCCTTGTTACTCAGTTTACTTTAAAAAGGTTGGAATTTGTATAAACTTTAAATATCTGGGCTGTCAGTCATGGAAACTTACTTTTGCTTCATGTTATTCAGCCTAATATGCACAACTGATAATTAGGATGGACATTTTTTCTATGTCAGACATATCAGTGACTAAAGTAAAAAAAAAAAAAAATCACGGTCTCACACAGAATCTCAAAATGGTTGAGGCTGGAAGAGACTTTTGGAGGCAATCTGGTCCAATCCTGCTGCTCAAACAGGGCCACTTGAAGCACATTGCCCATAACCATGTCCACACAGCTTTTGAATGTTTCTGAGRATGGAGATTCAAACATCTCTCTGGGCAAACTGTGCCAGTTCTTGGTCATCCTCACATTAAAAAAAYGTTTTCTGATGTTCAGAGGAGACCTTCTGTGGTTAAGTTTGTGTCCATTGCCAGTGCCTGGCTCCATCTCTTTTTCGGCCTCCCTTTAAGTATTTATGTATATGGCTAAGATCCTCCTACATCCTTCTTGTCTCCAGGCTGAAGAGCCCCAGSCCTYCCAACCTTTCWTCAGATGTGAAGCACTGTGGTACCTTATTCATCCTTGTGGCCCATTTGCCTTCTTTGCATCAAGAGCCCATTACTGRTTCATATCCAACCTGGTGTCCACCAGGACCCCCAGGTCATTTTCTGCTGAGCTGTTTGCAGCTGGGCTACCCCAAGCATGTATTGGTGCCTGGGATTGTCCCTCTTCAGACTCAGAATTTCCTGAGCTTCCTGACACCCCTTTCTCTGACTGTGGAGGTCCCTCTAGATGGCAGCATGGCCCTATGGCAACTGCTCCCAGTTTGGTGTCACCTTCAAATATTCTGGGGGTACTCTGATTCATCACCCTTATTGTTATGAAGATGCTGAACAGGACAGGATGCAGTATTGACCCCTAAGGTACCCCTAAGACACTGCTGGTCACTGGCATCCAACYAGACTTGTGCTGCTCATCATCACCATCTRACCTCAACAAATTCAGCCAATTTTCAATCTACTTCACTGTTTGCTCATCCATCAATGCAACTCCGTAATGCAACTGCTATAGAAGAGTGTCACAGGCACTGCTGTAGTTCAGGTAGACAACAGCCACTGCTCTAACCATGTCCACCAGGCCAGTCACTTCATCAAAGAAGYTTACCAAGTTGGTAAAACAAGACTTCCCATTAGTGGAGGGATGCTGAATGCTCTTTATGGTTTACTTGTCTTTAATGAGCCTGGAAATGATTTTCATGATTAGCTGCTACTACACCTTTGTAGAGATCAAAGTCAGGGTGACCAGCCTATAGCTCCCTGGGTACTCCTTCTTGCCCTTCTTGAAGACAGCAGTGACATTTGCTTTTTTCAARTCTTCTGGGGCTTCTCCAAGTCTCCCTGATGGATCAAAGATGACAGACAATGACCTTAAAATTTCTGCTATCTCCCTCAGTGCTCATGGATGCATTCCATCAGGGCCCATGAATTTATCTYCCAGCAAAAGTGTGTGAAAACAAAACTTCCTGGACGAATAAGTTTCCTGGCTTGTACATTTTCTGGATTGCATATCTTTTACTGTCTGTGAAGATGTCTCATTAATTTTCCCTTGTTATGGTTGTCTAGTAGAATTATCTGTTTCCCAACATTGTTTACAGACCTCAGATTAGGTCATTTGACCCAGTCTGCCAAACACTAAGCTGAATACAAATGAAATACCTGCATCTTCCAATCCAGGAGATCTCACAGTGCCTAATGTACATTATTCCAAAAGTACTAAAGGGTTACAAGTATTACTGATTTCCCTTAACTTTTCATTTCTGCATTGTTTCAGTACTGTAAAATAATATAACATTCTTAAGAGAAYTGTCATACCAAAATAGAAAATTGCTCATAATTAGTCCTGGTTTGTGTCCTTTCTGAAATTAAAGGATTTGAAATAGGACAATTAGATAACAAATTGGTTAAAAATGCTTTTTGTCATTATTACTATACCAATATGTTTTAGACACAAAACAAGACTGACTATTAAGAAAATAAATATTTAGCTATATCACAGCTAGCAATAACAAATGCACGTATTTGTGGGTTTGTGTATAACACCAATTGATTAGCATTTCATAAGTCTATTGGGCTGCCAAACTGGAACACCTTCTCAGTGTCCCAAATATGTACACCATTGCTCAGACAATTAAGGTAACATATGTTTTAGCAGCTGAGTCTATCTAGGTGTTTTTAGCTACATTCATGAATGAGAAATACTTAAACATATGTTTTTAACACCATAAATTGTCCATTTATATTTTCAGTAGCAAATAAATGGCTTAGAATTATTAGCTCTTAGTGGTCCAATAGGGAAGAAACCAAACCAGCCAATGAAAACCAACCAAAAAACACCACAAAACAAAAGGCCAAAAAGCCCTAAAAGCAACACAATGTTTTAGTTGCACAGTGTGAGCCTTTGGATTAACCTTCCATACTCCCCTATAACAACTGTTTCTCTAAAATATAGCACCTAGTTGAGGTTTTGGTAATTTCCTCTTTCCACAAAATAGTCTTCTGAACAAAATACTATAAACAGGATCAGAAGTCATGTCTTTCCCTACATGAAACATTTTCAAAATAATTTGGTGCTCCTAGGAAGTGTTGACATTCAAAAAAGGACAAGATTGTCTCAGATATTATTCAAGACACCTGTAAAGGAATGTCTCATCTGCATTATTACATAGGTGTTCCCTGTAGAGAGCCACCAAACCCCAGGTTTCACGGATCACAAGCTTTATAAAACAGCATTTGTTATGGCCATACCAGGAAGCCCAGCTGGAGAATCAAAAGGATTAAAAGTGACTGAACGAGAGCATTTGTTCAATTCAATCTTCAGCTCTATGCAGATCTGTCAGTGTTATTGTTAAACTATCCTGTTTCAGATCCAAATRGTTAGTTAAACAAAAACAGCTCAAAAAGACACAGGAGGTCTTTCTTTGTTCTGAAACTTTCTCTACAGAAAATGTGAGATGAATAACAGTGATAATGGCAAACATTAGTAACACTTTATGTGCAGTGTGCAATGTGGGGAAAGAGAAAATATACTAATTCAGTTGTGTTTGGAGAGACATGAGCCAGAGTTTATCCTTAGTTTTTGGCTCACTGATTGGTTTCCCACATTGGCAGTGAATAGAACTGGATTCAGTGTCCTTCATCTGAATACTGGGCTACTGAATATAAAAGTCAGCTAAGTCTCCTCTAATCTTACTTTGTTCAAAGCACTGCTTGGCAGTGATCTTCTCACAACGGTGAGATCTCTGTGCTTCCACAGAAGCCGTGTGGATGAGAACAGACAACAACCCTCTAGACACTGGATCACATTGGCTGTCTGGGTGCAGCCATTTTCAAAAGAAACCATTCAAACTGCATTGAAAATAACCACTGAGYGTTTTCATTGATGAAGGTTCATACCACTGAAGATATGATACTATTACAGGGACAAGAAATACTTAAACAAAGAAGTTGTGGACTTTTGCTGTGAGGTTACAGGGACATAAAACCCAAAGTCTAAGACTTAGGCAGACTTAACCATTCTTACATGCTAAATCAAGATCTAAAAAGCCAGATGTGATCCACTTATTCTGAAGACATTTCTCCATAAAGATGCTTCTCTTTAGATGAAAGTTCCTTTGAAACCTGATGCTTGGCCTCTGCATAGTTCCTTCTACAGTTCCTGTCTGTCCATGTGCACTGAAATGTGGAGGGGTGACACTTCACCTGATGTGCTGTTTTCCATACTGGCAGCCAAGCATAGGCATAGTCACTTTGGTTTCTTCTGACTTTAAAATGCTAGCCTCAGAACTGAAGACTGAGATCAGCTCGCTCTCACATGGACTAGAGATTAGAGCAATAGCCCAAAGCTTCTTAAAACACTATTTTGCTACACATTGAAATAAATATTTCTGGCACTGAAGGGTGCCTTAAGAACAGTAGCTAACACTTCATCCTTTCGATATTTATAGCATCCCCTAGAATCAGATGAATCCTTTTGCATTGTTTTTTCCAGGGTGCAAGTCTATATATATATGTRACTCTCAACTAGACTAGAGAAGAATGGGAGGCAAAGTGGCTGCTGTTCAGGTTGACTTATTTCTGACRGACAAGAAGAACACAAACCTTGTTTCAAAGGTCTATTGGTTTAAAATCAAAGTCTATTTCAATAACAGCATCATGAATCCCCAGAATACAAAATGGTGCCATTATTAGCATAGGCCATATAACAGCAATTGTTAGTAATAAAAAATTAAGTTTCTTCATTTGATTTCCAAATTTTTCACTTTCAGGTGAAGGGAAAAAAGTATGTGATGGTGCACTGTAAAATTTAAGGCAGCTCAAGAGGTAGCAGCTAGTCAGATACATTGAAACACAGAAAAGTAACAGATATTTATATTTAATCAATCCTATCGAGCCAAGAACAATATTTTAGAGAATACCTCCATTGTTCTGTGACAGAGGTGTTAACCGGGTGAATGGGATCGATCAGTGATGGGATTAAATGTAAATTGCTATTAAAGGTCTGCTACCAGCTGAGCAACTAAAAGAGAGAACTGTGATTGAATGGGTATGGTTACCCAGCTGAAAAAAGATTTGGGTCCTGCTGCTGAAGATTACTGATGTATTTGCCTCATTTTGCCAGGCAGTAAAAATTACTGAAAAATGGCCATGCTACTGTTCCCTCGTGGACCCGGAAAATGAGAACTTTCCTTTGCTGTTGTGAGGACTAGTAGGCAAATATAGAGTACTGTAATTCACCATTTCCAACTCTAATGCAAGAATAGAAATCAGCAGCTAGAAGGAGGGAGAGCCCAGAGATCGCCCTTTACATAGATTCCAAATAAAAATTTCCTGTCAAGGAAGATAACAAAAAATCTTTGTGCATCTATCCACACAAACACATGAGTTCCTTAGGTTCTGGTGTGCCCCTGAAGAGAAATTGGTCTGAGTTTCCATCATCTTGCCATATCCCATGCCATGTCTTGCCAGTCTGCTAGTTGATGTGCTTCATAACCTTTCAATCAAATATTTAAACTAACTTGGCTTATTTTCCCTGAAGTAGGCTAGGGAGCGATCAAATTATTATATCAGCTGGCAAATCGGAGGCAATGGTCATCCTCAACCATTCCCTCTCAGGGGCAATCAAACAAGTGATGGCCTGGAGCTGGTACACTTCTGCCATGGAGTAGCTGGAGCCAAAGCAGAATGTGTAGTTTCATCTTCATTTTAAATGTATAAAATTAAAAAAAAAAAAAAAAACCTTTATTTGGACACTTTTTCTTGTGTACTCAATTTATAAATTAGCCCCAACAGAAGAAATATTGAAAACAAACAAAAGTTTATGTCTGAAATCCTAATCTGATATTTACTGGGAACTGCAAAGAGGTCTTCAACCTCAAATTCACCATCTATGATTCACTTTAGTTTTGATCAATACAAACAGCTTTTCTGCAGAAACAACGTTGAACTGGATGGACAGCAGATCTTTTTTAGGACATTTACAGCATTCTTTTATCAGTAAATGTATTAATCACGAGGAACATTAGGAGAAAACCGTGTCACATCCAAGATAAATCAAGGGGTAACAATTGTGACATCCAGAGAAAAATTAGACAATCAGTCCTCCAGAATGACAACAATAAATGGGTGATATAAGTCCCTATCCAGCAAAGTAAGAACWAAGAAGAGTGAAAAATAATGCTTTTTTAGAGACTCATAAATTTAACTTCTGTTTAAGAAGGAAAAAGGTTCAATTATTTAACTATTTCATCAAGAATAATTTTCTCTTCAGCACTGGGAGACCTATTCCAGTGATCARCTATTATGATACTTGAAAGTGCAACATTTCCCATAACTGAATCAAAGTAGACAATTACTCATATTTCTTTCATTCCTAAGTATTTAGAACTTGTAACCTCTTAGATCATAAAGAACTGGGATCCTGTCTGCTCTGTCTTAAATACAAACTAATAAATTACTCTAAACAGAGGCAAAATGGGTACAGGCATGTATGCACTTCAGAAAATGATGGGCTAGAGATCTAATTGTTATTGTGAGGAAGGGGGTGTAAGACTTCAAATTTAAACCYCATCACATTAAAAATCATCAGGCTTAAAAAAAGGAACACAGATATAGCTGATTTCTTGTCCATCCAGTGTAATATGTCGGCAACTCTCATTTTTTATCCAGGATTATAAATGTTGAATACACCTGAGGATAYGTGCAGCATTGAAGGCAGCTTCATATCTATTCACAGCCATTTACAGTTTTCTAAAAGTAAACTGCATGTTGCACAGTTTTTTGTTGATCAGCATCATAGAGGTTTGCTGAGCACACACAATTTTTCCTCTAAGAATTTTTTATAGAGTCATAAGCAATCTTCTAAAATTAATTTTTCKATTGATTGTATAGAAATCAGGAAAAAAAAAGCCCCACAAAAAAATTTGTAATTTGAAATTACACTTTCTGCCCAGATCCATCAGATTTTTTTTCTAACATTATGCAAGAGCAAAAGTGACAGAATAACATCATACAACTTATACTGTGGAAGGCGCAGAATGTAACATGCATACTCCTCCATAGGCCACACTTTCAAAGAAATATCTGCTATAAAGAATTAGATGAATAGGTTTTATATATATAATATAATAGATATTATATATTCATTTATAATTATTATTTATAATTTATTTAAAATATAATTTACATTTTATATTTTATATTTTATATTTTATAAATATAAAATTTCCTATATTATATATAAATATATATATATTTAATCTATGTGTGCAATAGACAATAGATTAAACATTACAAGTATCCTTTATTATTGTGGGGTCCTGTATATATCTAGCTTTTCTACCTCCTTTTTCCATGAATAACTTTGTTACCACATATCACCAGTGCACTAGATTAATAACAAATATCTCTTATCTCATTACCTGTAAATCTTTTATCTAAAGAGAAACTGGAATACAATTAAACAAAAGCCATGCAAGGCACCAAATGAAGCTCTGTGGCTAAACCAGTTTATCAGAGTAAGATGTTGTTTTCACAGTGATTTATGCCTCAGAGCAAACACTGAGACTGCTTGCTGTGCTCAAAGACCTTTAAGGAGACAAAAGAGAAAATCTGCCAATCTAATAGTTCTGTGRCTATCATGCATGGAGAGCTGTTCCATTAGATACAATTTCACAGCAGCTTCCAATTTCTGTTTTATATGGCTGCTTAATGGTTTGTTGGTTTCTTGGGGGTTTTTTGTTGTTGTTGTTTTTGTTTTCTTTCATCCCAGTTAGTTATCAAATACAATACAGAAGCTACWTTTTGAAATAGAATACTTCAAGGGAAACGTTTAATACAATTCTCTTCTGCTACAAAGAGGGAAGAACGTCAAACTCAAATAAATGTATATTCTATTGAAAATTAAGCCACTTTTATGAAGAGAGAATAGAATGGAAGCCTGAGAGTATTAATCTCTTGCTATATTGACATACTGTAGTACTGCAGTCACAGGAAGATGCTTAACATTTTACTAATAGGAATAGGTAATTAATTTTTCTCATTGGGATTGAGACTTAATGGGAAGTGGCTGGATCAAAGTGTGTATCCTACTCTGCAGCACTCCAACCAACAAGCAAATGGAATGATGGAAGAGGAGAAGGCTGAGGTACTCAAAAGTTTTGCTTAAGTTTTCAATGACAGCATTTCTTTCACACTTGAGTGGCTGAACTGCAGGACAGAGGAGCAGAGTTATTTCCTGCATAAGAGAAGGTTGAGTTCAGGACTACCTGTGGAACCTGAACATTCATAAGTCTATGGAACCCAATAAGAGGTATCCTGGGGGAGTCAGCTGATGTAGTCAGCAAGCCACTCTCCTTGATGTTTCATATGAGCTATTCAGCATGGAAAACAGAAAACTGCAGAGAGACCTTGTTGGGGCCCTTCAATACCTAAAGGAGGGTATTGAAAGATAAGGACATTTAGCAGGGCCTATTGTGATAGGTCAAGGAGAAATGGTTTTAAACTGAAAGACTGTATATTTAGACTAGATGAAGGGAAGAAATKTTTTATGATGAAGGAGATGAAACACTGGAATAGGTTGCCCCAAACCTGGAAATATTCAAAGTCAGGTTGAACGGGGGAACTGAACAACCTGATCCAGTTGAACATGTCCCTTCTCATTACATGGGGGATTGGACTATGTGACATTTTAAGGCCCTTTCCAATCTAAGCTATCATGAACAAGCTTCCATGGTTTAGGAGAGGTTTGTACACCAAAACAGAAAAGCAACTATTACTAGGGGGTCTGGCTGACTCTAAGTAATTTTCGTGCATATATAATCAACACCAATATGTTTTATCTATCTTCTTTTAAGAAATGCTCTTATAAAATTATGCCTTTGTTGAAGCACCCAAGTCAATCATTTGAGATCAAAGTTTTCTCCCACCTTTCCTGGTTCACTGTCTTGGMATGGAAAAAGATGCATCTCTTTCTACAGTGAGTTTTGCAATGAGAAAACAATATTTCCCACTATGTCTGGCTACTTCCAGTGCTCCAACCCAAACGGCCAGTGATAACAAGATGAATGACAAGCCTTTGGAGTGAATCCAGCATGAGATGTGAATMTAGGCCACCAGAGCCATTGCTATTTATTGCACTTCCATTTCACTCTACTGAGCATGCTGACACAGCATTAATTAATAATCTATTCTGAATACAAAACCTCTGATACTACTTACATTATAATATTTTTATATCATGTTATATGTCATTAGAGTCGACATAATTATAATATCCACTTTGTAGTGGAAATCATTTTAATAGGAAGAGCATTAAAACAACATGGTACATGAAGAAAATGTTATTTCGTATATATTCACTGAAATATTGCCAGAAGGCAGAAGATAGCAGGATGAGTAGAAGGCTGCAAATATCATGTTCCTGACTCCCTTAATAAAAACCAAGATATCTATTTTGATTAATGTCTGTCTTATTGTTTTAAATCTCAACTTTTCCCTTATCTTCTATACAAGTTGTTGGGTTTTTAAATACAGATCCATGTTCTTATGAAGCTGCATAAAATGCACAGAAATTTTAAACGAATTCTAGGATTTGAACTTAATTTGTGAATGAAGAAGGATGATTGGACCTTCTCATTACAGGGGTGACTGTGTCAGGACTGTGTGATAATTTCCAGGGATTCCCACAAGGAAAGAATTGCTCCATGTGATAAAACATGCAAGTCAGGACTGGACTATGTMCCTTCTATTACATTAAGTCTGAATCCTAGAGCCCAYCTGCTCTTTTCTAAGTTGTGCAGGCAGTTTTGCAAGATAGAATGCCAAACCCTTGTCTCAAGAAGAGAGAAAGAAGTTGTTCTTCTATTTCTGTTCTTCCTTTACCTGTCTGTAGGCTTCATTGTAGATCTTTAATATACAAATATGGTTTCTGTGTAGCTAGGTGTCTGCTGACTAAAGGGGGTTAGGGCTTATTATGGGATGCATAATAAAACAGCATAGCCTTGCAATCCAATAAAACTTGCTATTGCTGATTGTGATAGGTAGGCACAAATCATCAACCAATATGTGTTAAATCTCTGTAGACGCAGAAAATTATACTAATTATGCTGACAGTTTGCTGCTATTTGATAATTTTAGCCCTGCCAGATCTAGCAGTTGGATAACAAGGATTACTCAGGGTACCACCATCACACTTTGCTGTAACTTCTGTCAAGCAGCCTCTAAATACAGCATTAGGTGAAACAGTCACTTATCTCTGTCTTTGGTGGGGCAATGAACAATAAACATCTGACTGCTTAAGTGTTTTTATGTTGTGCTCAGCGTGTGAATGTGTGCASTTAGGCCTTTAGAAGATTATTCTGAGCTTGATGCTATAAAACACAGAGCAAATGCTGCAGTAGGTGGCCATCAACACCTCGTGCTGAGGATATCCAGGTGACATTTCTCTCTTCTGACTTCAATAAAAGAGGCACATACACCTAAATGACAAATGGATTGGTTAGTACTTCTGACAGCACAATATCCACCTGCATCCCTTCCTAGGGGAAAGAAAAATGTTTACAATTTAGCTTCATTAGGCAATTCTCACAGGTTTTGTAACAAAGCCTATACAAATATACACTAATCTGTATAAATAAATGATCCTAACAAATAAAATATTTTGAATTATTGTTATATTAAATATAATTATTAAGTCAATTGAAAATTGACTCTGCTGAGCTGCTTCGTACTCATTTCCAAGACATAAGTGCAGAACTGAAAGAGCTATTTTTGGCTTTGGTGATGCAAAAAAAGGTTAAAAATAAATTGTGCTCCTACTCTTTAATGCAGATTACTGGGAGTATGGGGAGGGAGGAGCTAAGCTTGGAAATCTGGATGCAGTTTCTTACTCTTAGCACAGATGCATCATGACCTTTACACATTGGCACAAGAATATAGGTAGGATTGTTGCTATACATTTTCTGAGAGACACTCGTCTCTATTCCTGTTTACTAAAAAACAAAACAAATTTGAATAAAAATTTTAGCTCTGCTTGAATCCAGAAGTATGTTTTTTTCATTTTAAGATATGTTATTGCACTAATCTGTTTTATAGCAACAACTGGGAGCTACACCCATGATCAGAACAGAAAGATGGCTGATTGTTTTACACTGATTTTTAATTATTATTCATTACAACAATAATTTAAGTTCATTAGTGCATCAATTTCTTAAAGACTAGATATATTTGAAATACAAAATTGTTGGTATGAAAGATAAAAAAAAAACCAAAAGTGAAAAGACTTTTTTTTTTCCTCGTGGGTAAAATAATGCCTACTTTAATAATACTTTGTACAGATGTAAAGGAGCTAAAATTATAATTTTATTTATTATACATATACTTACATTACATTACCTGATTTCAACTAGTTCAAATGTGTTAGGAGTAACAGATGGAAATCACCCCAAGGTTAATATCTTATCCCTTCTGAACTGCCAGCTTCTAGAAGGTTTTTATATCCTTAATTTTGGTGTGCTGCTGCTTGCAAATTCACACTGTAAGCATTTTTCTTCCTTTTTTCCCCCTTTACTTTCGTGTGTATGTGTTTATATTCTTCATTATACATCAAGGGCATTTTATGCCTTTTTATTCATTATATTCACCATAACTGTGGTGGTATTCTTGTCCTCATGAGTCTGCTTTTTGATCCCTCTTAGAAGCATTTGCTATCAGTTTTGCATTTCTCACAGTGAGTACTCTGAACATATCTATTCTTTGCAACTCATTCTTCAACATTATTTTGATTTTCACTAAAACCTTGCCAGAATCACATGACAGTAATTTTTATGTGAAATGCTGAATGTTTAATCTCCTGTGTAAGATATTCAATGTATGCTTAAGGCATAAAATGTGTGTTCTTATACTATGCAAGTATGAGAAGCTTCAAGTAGCTGATAATGTTGTTCATCGGGGAAGTGAACAATCTGCTGAAAACCAGGAAGAGGTACAGTGGAAAATCCCATCCCCTTTTTTGTAGTGGGGAGGCTGTCTGAGAGTCAAGACTGCATTTTATCACTATTTAACAAATGCTTAACATATTTTGAAGTCAAAGGCATTTTTAGATACACAAATTTATACCAATAAGTACTTAAATAAAATTTGCTGCACAACTTCATAGATTATCACAGAAGAAAAAGTTGAACAAGGTCTAATTCATCGTACACATTCTCAGACTCTGTCTTCCTATTAAGAAAAACCTTCTAGACAGTAGTTCTTTAAAGCCCATGGAAAAAATCCTGAAGTGTAAAGTCTTGTTCAAAGCTGCCATGCTATTCAATCTTATCAAAACAGGATATTGTGTGTGTGTGTGTGTCTGTGAAAGATGAGTTTACTTGAAAAGTATCAGAACTACTATCTTTGTGTTCCATGGGAAACACACAGAAAATGGCATGTCTTAGATAAGCTTAATCTTCAATATTCTTCTCAAAAGAATTTAGCACTCTTGATATTGCATTTACTTCCAAGTTACTTAAAACTACTGATTAAAAGTATATTCTTCAAGTTGCAAAGTTAAATGCTCAGAAAAAACCCATGGAAAGTCAGGATTATGCATGTTAGTGTAAACCTCCTCCTGTGCATGGACATTTTAATATAGTCATTAATTACTCAGGCAACATTAAAATATTTTTAACACTTGTCCGCAACACCAAGAATTATGGGGTTTACCCTGTAAAATTTCCATGGTTGAACCAGACACAAAACCACTCTCTGGATATCAAGTGGTTTGTGATGCAACATTCACTAAACACATCTTTAGTACTTGAATTACTAGAATAACAGGTTAATGTTGTGTTTATCTGTGCAGATTAGGATTAAAGAAAAACACTTGGCCTTAGCATTTCATAAACACATGCTGAGAGCAGACACATGATTGGAAAGAAAATATTTAGGCAATATTTCAGGTTCTGGTGAGAAATACATGGTGGTGTTCATAGCTCATTGCAGCATTTTAAAAACTTTACTCAGATCTTCTATCCAGACTCTTCCTCTGTTCTTGGTTTAGTCATTCCAAGCCCAGCTTTTTAGGATTTTTGTTTAAATTTCTACTCATTTTTTTCCCCATTCTGAGATTATCCCCCCCTGCAGCCCCCTAAGACTCAAGGCCAGCTCAGATCCCCACAGGGCCCAGGGGGGAGATATCTCAGGGATAGGACTGGGATTACCAGAAGAGGCTCCTCCCGTGATATTTGAAGGTCTTTATTCGTGGGGGTCCACGCGGAAAGAGAACGAACAARGAAATACAGGGTCTTATTTAGGGCTTAACACTTGGGCCGTTTGGCCCCGGGCCAGTGGGATAGGGGGAGAGGGGTAGGTCAAAAGGATATCTCGGCATTCCATATCCTGGGGTAGGGGGAAGCAGTTTCTGGGGGGGAAATACAGCACCATTCTATTTATATTTTCACTGGGGAAAAAAACACCTCACAAAACAAACCAGGTAAAATTAGAATGTTGAAAAATATGGTCTGCACGATCAGCACAGGGGGCTGTGGGGCCCACAGAAACTCGGCTATAGATTCAAGGACCCTCTATTGCCAGATTGAAGCATGACCAGTAGGACCAAAACCATGGAAGATTTAAGAATTTTGAAGCAAACAAGTCTGCAGAGGCCATGTGTGTACTGAAGTATTGAAAAAGAATTGTCTTTGAATTTGACCTACTTGAGCAGAGTTTTTTGGAACATAAAAAAGAAGTCAAATTTCCTACATGACCCTTTCTCTACTGCTTTTCAAGACCTTTTACTACAGGAGAAAAAGAACCAGAATTATCAGAAAAATTATACCTTTTCTTTTTTTTTTTTTTTTCTTCTTTTACAATGGTGAAAAAAGTATGTTCCTGTATTCCAATCCCTAAAAATGCCTGTATAGATTTATTCATTTTTTTTCTTTTCTGTTTCTTTTAGTCAGCCTACAGGCTGGGAAATTTCAGTCCAGATGGCTGAAGTTTGGCAAACTTATAAACAAACGGAATCAGGGTCTTAAAATGGAAGTGATGGGCAACATTACTAATTAGGCATTCTATATTTATTTTGCCCAGCTGCCTCCTCTCCCATCTCCAAATAAAAATAACCGAGAAAACAGAAAATTTAATTTGGTAAAACATTACTTGTTTGGGGTTTTGTTTTGGGGGAGGGATTAATGAAATCCTGTGCATTAATATCTAAACATACTTTTAGGTAGCTATCTCCCCTGGAAGCTTCCATTTTTACTGAAACCCATCAAAAATGTAATTGTTTGAGTTATTAAAATTATGCTAATGTTCTCTCTGGAGATCTAAATGTTAGACAGCTATGTACATTCCAAGAAGTGTTCGTTCTTGTTCATTCCCTGTTACATCTTAACTCTAGCTTTATAGGTTTACCTCTTGTGTCCAAAGTCAATGTCAAAACAAAAGGAAAAGTTACATTGGTGGCACTCTGAACTTTCTGATCTCGGTTCCAGATAACTTGTTTTACCATCCTCCTGTATTTCTGCTTTCCCTTTAGCACTTGGAGCCTAAGTGCACCCCCTCTCTAAGCAGTCCATCAAGCACCCACTGTACACTGACAGACAAGCGCGCCTTTCCCTCAGCCTGAGCGCCTCGCTGTCGGCTGGCTMCACGCTGGAAGCACTTTTGATATTATGGTCTTTATTTGAACTTTTGAGATCTGTATTTGCTGGAGAAGATTTATACTCTGCATCTCAGATGTGGTAATATGGAAAAGCCGGAAAAAGACAGCCATGGCACCACAGCACCATCAAGTGACAATTGCCTCTGTCACTGTAAACTCTACCTCACGAGCACAAATAGGTCAGTTCGCTTTTGTCTCTCAACCTCTTTCAGTTGAAGGTAATGAAAAATACATTTCTAAGAGAATTTTATAACTATSAAATAATTAAATTTAACCTATTTTTACTTATTTAAAGTGAAACTTTATTCTATTAATGCTTTTGTACCATGGTTTTTGGAGATACTGTAACATATTTGGCTCAGGGTATACACCAAATACTGCAATGAGATGACTGGGCTTCTTTTCATACACAAGGTTATATTAGGCACATCATTTAGTATTTAGTTCTCCTGAATGGAGTGAAAAAAATGGTAGCTACCCCTACATTAAATGCAATTATATGAGATAAACACATTATATTAAGGAACTATACAAGTCTAACTCCTTTATCATATTTTTTTATTTGTTTTCTGTTTCTCTAAGGAGTTCATGAGGATTTAAACTGACAGTATTACCTTTTGTGATCTTCCCTAGGCAAACAAAGATATTCACAGGAGTTTTCTGAAGTCCACACTAGCACTTTCAGTGGTTCAAATGTTCCATCATATCTAYAGAGCAGAGAAACCATCACAGAAATCACAAGATGGGCATCAGTTCTCYTTTTATCAGGCACAAAAGTGGACGAGAGGACAGCAAAGCCCAGTTAGGCTTTGTGCTGAGTGAAGGGCAGAGGTAATATTTTTCAACTTCTCCCACAATCTGGAGCTTTCTAGCACCAGCTTTGATTCCACATGTAGATAGACCCTTAGGCTGTGCTAGCTTAAGCCTTCAGAGGCCTTTGAGACCCTGCCTTTTTCACATGTAGTCTTTCTGTTAAGAGCAAAGGCCAGGAAAATGGGACAAAAATAGCTTAGTGTCACACTGAGATCCTTACAGGTGGAATGTAATTGACATTATTTTTTCAAATAGCATATCTCCTTYATAAATATTCTATCACATGAATGGAGAGACAACATGTAACATATGAGGTTTTTACTGCCCAGAATTATTATACCACCATGTAACATAGAGGGAGGTTTTATTGACCATTAATACATTAGATATGTGTATGCAGAGAGATATCTAAATATGTGGACAAGTTGTGTGTATATATATATATAATATACAATGTACCAGGGTATTTTTTACTTTTATCACTCTTGTGAGGTTTCTTCACAAACGTGACTACTTAATAGTGGAACAATAAGCATGGACACATAAATATCTTACTCAACCACAAGAAGTAGATTCAGGACATGTGTCACCATTTATGCTCATCCTTGGCTCTGGAGGAGTCAAAGTGATGAGGAAAGTAATCTGAACTAATGGCTCCTAGACTATCAGTAAGTAAATAATATCTTACATTAGCCATTGTCCTGAGGCCAAAACCTGCAATTCTGTTAATGCCCCAGGCAGTCTGACTGAATACGAAACAAATGAAGCCTTTCACTTTCTCCCTTCTCAGTAGGTCCCTCACTCTTGCTAGGTATCTGGGGCTTGGAACTTTCTGGGGTGAGCATACACGGCTTCATCTGGATGGAACGTGAACATTGGGATGACACAAACTCCTCTGACTGTGAATGAAAACCCTTAAACTAGAGCATTCTACTGAGGATTTTGGAAATGGAGAAATGCATTCCTAAGATATAATGAAAAAAAACTTCTACATCTCTTGGGAAAAATATTGATGTGATGGTAATAAAACTGGCAATATAAGATAGAAGAATCCAGCTTCCAAAAACTCTTTGTGTAGATTTCTGAAATACATGAATCCCCACTATGTTCAATCTGCCTCTTCATCTGGTCCCAAAACATGATTTGTGATTTTAATACGGTTGGTAAGATGTCAGTTAATGCGTTTTTCTCTGCTAGAACTAAAGCATTTAATAAATAAAAAAACAAATAAAAAAACAAAACAAACAAAAAAAAAGGGAATGTCTAAAAGTTATGTAAAATAAGAGACACAGAATTTCCTGAGACAATAGCACATAATAATACAATAGTTCTTACTCTGGCTGCCCGCAGGTCTTTATCCAGCACCCCAACATCTTTATGGTGTTAGTATTTAACAGATGAGTCAAATGGAGGGTGACCTCATTATTACAACCATTTTCCTGCCTAAAATCTCATCCTGTTTTAATGTTGTTCACTTTTTCCAAAATTATAATTTGAGCTTTTCCATGAAACTTTAGAGCAACAACTACAATAAAAGTAATAAAAAACCCAAAACAGGTAAGAAGAAAATTTTGGATTTGTTTTTATTTCTTTTATCTGTCTGTCTATTTGCATACTTTTTTTCTCTAAAAATGCCAAAGTTGTTCTGGGAGCCCAGTAATCACCAGCTTTTCTACAAGGCAGTCTTASCTGCCTGTATCACAGCACTCATAACACATTAATTTTCCATTAAGAGAGATAATATTACATGTATTATGTTTTAAATAGCAGCCAAAATTTGCAGTACTGTGTCACGTTGCTACACAAAAGAACGGCATGACACACACCAATTGTGAAGGGAAAAAGAAGAGGTTTAATAGAAAAACATGCGTGCTATTTATACAAAAGGAAAAACAGGCAAAGATTGGTGGAGAAAGGTTCCACCTCTATACACACACTGGCTAATAAAAATGCTTGTCAAGAGAATTTATCTCACCAAAAAGAATGTAAACATCAAAGCTCATTAGAAAAACAACACCAGTTATTTACATAAAGACCATGATAAACTGACTCTAAAATACAATTTATCAGAAGGTTTAAAAATTCAGGGTGACAGTACTGAGCAGTCTCTATAGCAGTTGTCACTGTTTCCTCCTATAACATTTGTATCACTCTGGTAAATGTGTAGAATGAAAGTTGGAAGTATAATATCTGTCAAGTTGGAAGAGACCCACAAGGATCATGGAGTTTAATTGCTGGCCCTGCCCAGGACAACCCTAAAAATCCCACCATGYACCTGAGAGCATTTTCCAAATGCTTCTGAAACTGTTAGACTYTGTGCTATGACCACATTCTTGGAGAGCCTGTTCCAGTGCCCTATCTCTCTCTGCGTGAAGAATCTTCTCATAGTATCTACTCTAGTTCTCCCCTGACAGAGCTTCAGGATGATTCTGTGATTCTATGGGTTTAAAATTCTATTTAATCCTTGGGGAATAAGGCCCATAAGAGTATTTTTATTGTCCTGTGATTGGTTGCCGATTTCTTCAATTCTTATGTCTTGAGAGATGTGATATTTGATAAGTACTTATTTTTATAATTCAGAGCCSTGAAAGAGCCCACAGGGATCTACACACGTATTTCTCAATGAATTTTTGTTTGACAGGGTGATAACTTCCTTTGCACAGCACACTGAAGTTCTAGGGCTAGTGCTCCTCATAGGGCTAACTCCGAGAAGGATATGCGTACTGTGGTAGCAGGTTTGCACCCCATCTTTGAAATGATGGTTCAGAAAAGATGGCTCAGAATTAAGGGGGCTACACTCAAGTTTAGGCCAAATAGCCTTAGGGTAGATGTGCAGTGTTGAGACAGTAGAGCATGCCATGGACTTGGTGGAAGCTTGAAGCCACAGATCCCTCACTGTACCTTGCTCCAAGGAGAGGTGCAGGGTGGTTTATGAAAGTAAACTTGAATCAGAACAGGACAATTCTCTGGTGCATGGGAATTAAAAACATGATGAAAAAGTCCTTTTACCTGCTTCCCTGCAAAACTCAGGGCACAATGTTTTCCATTTTTAGGTTTGCTTATGCATTTTGTACCCAACCTTCTGCATCCCAAATGCACAAGAAACATAGGATCACACACTGAATATCAGATATCTTCCTTTCATTCTCTTCCTCCCTCCTTAGTGCCTGGCAACACATTCCCATCCTCTGGCAAACTGTGTTATTCTTTTTCTGTGTTTTGGTAGAGTTGGAATTTCAGTTACTGGGTATATCCTCTTCCCCAGACAGTCTTCTGTGCTTAGAAAGTGTGAGAACTATTGACTTTGAACCCAGCCGTCCCAGGTTTCTGGGTCAAGTTTGACTCTTGAGATTGTCAGGAAACTTTTTTTTTTCTCCAGCCCCACGCCAGAAATTAAGTCCAGAGGCTTTGTCTCTGTAATTCCAGGTTGTTTATTCTTCTCTTATCTATTACATTATTTTCTGCCTTGCCAGGCCTGTCCAGCAGCTCAGCAAGCCAGAAGTGTTCTCCTTTAAGGGCGGTGTTAATTAACTCTTTATACTAAGTACTACATGTTCTATGTTTGCAATTAATTACCAATAACTATGACCTGTGTTAAACAGTGTTTATTTATTCTAATCCAATCCAACAGTGCCACCATCACAGCAGAGGATGGAGGACAAGAAGAAGAAGGACAGGGACGYCCAAATCCCTCCATCTTGTCCTTCYGACCTCCACTCTAAAACCCYAAAATTCTACTTTTCACCCTGTGATATGTTACTTATCATTCTAATTACATACTTATGGCTTGCAACTCCTCACACTGGCAGACATTTCCATTGACTGAAATCAAAGGCACTGGTACTTTTGACTCTGTGCCAAGGTWCTTGGACCCCTTGCCAGGGTCTCGGACCAGCCARGGCATCCAGAGGAATGTCCTGGATTCCGACACAGCTGTAGGGAGATCTGGAGCTCCCTTTCTGTGTTGTAAAGGCATGTTTAGGTTAAACATGAGTTTTCTAAGCCTCTTCCTTCTTCACATTTACTGTGTCTTGATTTTTGTTACACAGCAAAACCCACAAGTCAGATGCTTGTGGGAGCAAACAAAGGCTCTTCTAAAAGAAAGCTCTCTGCCATTCTCCAGTGTCATGACTATTGCTTGTTCCACAGTACTGCTCTATGCTACTGGTTGGTGCCAGGTGGTGTGGGCTTTTCAGAGGGAGTCAGGGCAGCAGATGTTGATACTGACCAAGGCAGCACCACTACCACCTCTATGAGCTCTTCTTTCTCCACTGCTGCCTTTCTCAGACCCTGACTGAACAGGCTTACATTCATCCTGCTCTGCAATCAACCTGCTTGAATGCCTTCAGTAGAGAAATCATCTTTCAGATCTAAATGCTGCTCTTAACCTAATTTAGGAACGGAATTTCCAATTTTCTGACCTTTAAAACCAGATTAGTTTCCTCAGGGCAGCAGCTGACTTTTTAATTATACAGTAAAAAGAAAAATATTCATCTCAAGAAAACCAACATTGTGTTTATAAGGTTTTAGAAAATGAATGATAATAATTTAGACATATGTATGATTATATTTATCTTAGGCAAAAATACAGAGCTCACATTTATCATTAAGGGATCTTCTATTATATTTGGAGTCTAAAGAAGTCAATGAATTGATTACAGTAATAATGGGAATAAATGAAATAAGTCATCCTGCAGGAATAGAAGTTTAAGTCTGAATTTAGTATTCTTACAGTATAATTTTCCCAGCTAATACCTATGTCTGCAACACTGACTTGAGAGGCAAATCCCACAAACCAAATCTGCATTGTTTGACAGGTCCCAACCAGTGAAATGGCGGATTCCCTCCATTTATACAAAACAGACAGATGAGGAGTGACTTGCGATTCCTGCAGCAGATGATTATTCACAAAGTTTTTAAGTTAATGGAACACTTAAAAATCCAAATATTGTTGTCAATTATTAATGTGAACTAATTAATTAATTAATTTAATAAAATCTAATCTACTRTTCTGAGCTCTGTGAGAACATTTTTTATCATTTATGAACTGTTTCAGATTTTTTTCTTCAAGAATCTACAAGATTCTTGTATTGATGTGACTGGGAAATCAGATATGTAATTGTAAGGTAAGGAGATTGGGAAATAGAAAGATTGAAAGAGGTTGCACAGCTAAGATTTTATAACRAGAGATTATTAGATTTGTTCCCTAAATAAAAAGGAAATCTTTATAGTACCATGGAATCATGGTACTAGAAAGAATCATGCTACTTAAGGAGAGCATATTTTACCATTAAACCCACAACCACACTGTTGGACAAGATTTCTTTTAAAAGTAATGAGTAGTTTTATATATATTAATATCTAATAATATCTCCTGATTTGTTGTAAATTAACACTATTCCTTGAATGTGTCAGATGTACATGATTTACAAAAAGTCCTTAGTTTGTAGGTTCTTTCATCCCAAAGTTGAAATTATAGGGACTTTTAAAATTARATCTGATTCTTATTTTGGAGTTTATTTGTTCATGGCTTATGCAATCTGCTCAATATTTTCCCAGTTGAAGCAYATAGATTTCAAGGATAAATCTGTCATCAACTGTCAGAAATAGCTGCACTTTCAAAACACTATAACACTGTAACAATCCATCAGCCTTTTTCAGATGTTTTTCAACCTCCAGATTTTGCCTACCAAAAGAGTAGTCCAAAGACACTCTTATCCAAATCCTTCTAGTTGGCTAGCCAAATGAAAATATCAAAATGTGGAGCAGAAAGAATTCCCTGGAATTATCTTGATCTCATTCTACTTGTTCTAACATAAAATCTGATGAAATTATGGAGACCTGCTATGATACTTGCCATTAATTGWAGTATYACACATCTACAGCTTAGACTACTTGTAAAAAAGATGGGTGCCATAAAGCTCTCTGGAAAYCTATCAAAGATTCTGTTAGTGCAAATCAGTAAGTAGAAAGGTGACCATTTTATACCAGTCTTTCAGTTTTGAAACGCTCCATAAGAATCTTCAGCACAAGCATCTCAATATACATAGATTTCAGAATGCTTGAATGTGCTTATTTCCTGTGTTTTTCTTCTAAAGTGATCTAGTGGGAATTATGCATAAGAGAAAAAAAATGGGTTTTTAAAGTGCAAACCAGAAATTATTACTCCTCCATAGTTTTGAAGCTRAACATGTGAAAGCATTTGTGTATTGCTGCTGGAGWGAGTCACTTTTGGAYAATACTCAGTCTGGGTTAAGCTGGKAAAACYTGCTCCTCAAAGAGAGGAGCAAACCATATTGCACATTTTTAAAGCATCATTTTGATGCCAGGTGACAAYGGCTCCTTTCAAAATGAGAAACAGAGGGCCACTGTATTGATCTTTCAATAGACATCASTCCTCCTACAGTTGCAGAGCCTACAGCAATAGCTCCTGTAGTACTGTGTGCTTCTGTTAAAATGCTGAAAACAACTAAATGCATCTTTGYRTTTTCTTTTAATTTYAGCAATGTTCTTAAATTTAGGACAMAAAAAMGTTAGAGATGCTATAAATAGTCCAGTATTCCAAATTTTATTAATGCTTGGAAATATCTGTACTATAAATACATATTTCGTTCAAAATCATGTAAAGGATTAAATCAGTTAATCAAAAACACCATAGAAAGTAATTAGAGCTATAAATAGTAGATGAAAACATTTAAAATGSTACTGAGATCCAGAAATGCTTAAAGAGAATAATATGTTCTCACAATGAGAACTTGAATTTGCACAAAAAGGCAGGGTCTTTCAGAATTATTTAGAGAAATATTTCACACATTTTTAGTAGCCACTGTATGCTCCAAATACTTGAAAGGAAAGCTGTCACAATCCTGTAAATATTATTTAGTCTGTCATAAGGTTGGATCTCAAATAAATACCCTRATATATAAAGTAGAATTTTAGGTTATTAAGATGACTACCAGTGCAATGTCAAATCAAGGGCTGCCTCAGATATGATTTTTAAGAAACATCGACTTCATAAATTGCCAGTTCAGCCATCCATATATATTACAAAAAAAGTAGCACTTGAGTAGGCTTTAAGGTAATAATTTGTTATTCTAGATCTCTTTTCTCCTTGTGTTGTTTTGGAGAGTGAATACTAATACAAACACAGGTGAAACAACACTTTAGGAATCAGGAATATAGCAAATGTTTGTTTGTGTCCCTCTAGAATTTTAGGAGAGGTAGGGGATAAATAGAGGCCAATTAGAAAATCAACCTCTAACAATGAAAATAAAAACCTAGAGAGGAATGGRAAAATTTAAAGTTCTATTTAAGTGATATCACTGTCATTCAGAATTTTCTGAATTTTTTAGTAAGGTTCCTAATATCTGATTATTTAGTAAAAAAGGACATCCTCATCCATGTTAGTCAGTAAAGAATTCCAAGGGTGGTATTATAAATTGCATGTCTCCGTGAAGGAATTAAACTGAAACTGCAGTTAATATGGTCCTGACTTATCAAAACTATTATTTTTCTTCTAAYTTGTCCCAAAAGTTTGAAATAACTGCCTTGGTGATCCTTATTTCAGGTTGCCTAATTATTTTCTTCTTAAAGTGAATAGTTGTCAGGGATGTRTTGGAGTAATTCTTGACCTTTGAAGTCAAAAGACACAGTTGATTACAGTTAAGTCTAATTATCCCTTACGGGGAGAGTCACGATTGCTAACTTTGCTTTGAAGAAATTAGGATCCTTGGTGCATACTTAACAAAGAAGGAAGATTACTCCAGGGGCTGAATTAGCCCAGGTGGCTAGCTCCTGTTTTTCTACAACCTTGATAGGTTTTAGCGACACACTTGAACAACCCCAATTTCTAGAAGAAAAAGGGCTACAGACTCAAATGTATTGCTGATTTTTAACATGCATAATTTTTTTTATGTCTTCTTGGCAATTATTTACCTAATCCATACCAGAACACATTTCATTTTCTTTGCAGCAAGAGCACATTTCTGGCTTATATCCAGCCTGGTGTCCACTGGGATCCCCAGRACTTTTTCTGCCAACCTTCTTTCCAGCTGTACAGCCCCCAGTGTATATTGCTATCTGGAGCTGATCCTTCCCCAGTGCAGAATTTTTCACCTCCCCTTGTTAAATCTCATGAGATTCCTGAGAGTYTATTTCTCCAGCTGTTGAGGTCCTTCTGGATGGCAGCACAACCCACTGACCCTGACATCAGCCACTCCTCTCAGTTCAATGTCATTTACAACCTTGCAGAGGGTACACTCTGCCACATCATTCACATCATTAATAAAGGTGTTAAACAGGAGTGGAGCCAGTACTGGGTTCATTAGCATATCTGTTCCAATTTATCAGTGACAAACCAGCAGTAGCATTAAAAAAAAGTACTGAATGTACTTAGACCTGAAAATATTCTGCCTTCTGGAGTCTGTAGCAGTACTCAAAATTTCTCCAAGCTGAGGAATTCAAATGACGGAATGCAATAGTAAAAAGATAGAATCATACAAAAAAAAATTAGGACAGAAAAGAAAAAGGTAAAAAAATAGTAGTGAAGAAAATAATCTGCAGGCTTATTCAGTAACCTAARCCTTGCATCAAGGTAAGCCATTTATTTCAAGTGACGTGTGTAGAACCCTGAGGCTTTGAGGCCATAGCTCATTTGTGTTGTTAGACACTGACACACACAGACGAATGAAAGATAGAAAAAATGTGAGAAAAGTGAGGAAATCATGAAAGCAAAGACAAGAAAGCTGTCAGGAAGTCATGCAGGGACATAAGCAGCTTACAGAGCCTATGAGCAAGTATAATGTCTAAGGAATATSACCTTAAAAAAAGCAGTCCGTTACACCTTTAGAGTCAGTATAGCTTCAAAGCTATTTGCATGTAAATGGTTACATTTTCTGTCACCCAGTATTATCTGATGATTAAAAGCATAGCATTTTTTGTTGTTGCTCATATGATTTATGCTCCTGTTCTGCTTAAAAGCTACAGAGAAGAGCTACTGGTGTCAGCAGAACTTGGTACTCTACATAGGTTGAAAATAAACCAATTCAACAAACCCTTAATATTCGATTTTTTTCCCTCCATATTTCAGTATAAAAATGTGCTGCCTTTTAAGTGTTACCTTACTTGGTTGTTTGCTAGAAGAACATTATACATTCCACAGTTATCAAACAGTGAGACTGACTAGGGTGACTATTGATTTAGGACAATCTGATATGACACGGAGATGAGAAAAATGAATTTATGGAGGGACTATATCATTAGCTACACAGAGGTACACAGCTTTTTCTTAAATTTGTTGCACAGACAGATGCCAATAAATTAAAAAACTCCCAAAAATAGTTGACATTGAAAACTATTTTTGGACATCTAAAACAGCTACATTTGGAATAAGATGTCTGCTGATGCTGAATGGCAAATACTGTGACCCACATACAATATTTTTATAATTTGTGTTKCCAAACTCTTTTCAGCATACATTTAACCAGAAAGATGTCACTTGTGTGCCATGAGAGTTTTTATGATTGAATCTAGAGGTTCCCATCTGKCTCACTGCTCTTCTTCCATGTCTCCATCCTCCCTAGGGCTGTGTGCCTCATGGGCTCTGTTGGATTTAGCTGCAGTGTGCAGAGCTTTTCATCTCTAGCTGTTCTACTCCTTCATCAGGCAGCATGTTCTGCCCTCAACTAGTGCAGTTAAAGGCTGAAAATAATAATGARTATGAAAATTGATGGCTGACTTAAGTTAATAATGCCAAGTTATGAACTGATTCAGTTTCTGCAATGAGTGTCCACAAGAAGCAGAAAGGAAAAGCTCAAAGAAATAAGCTTTTCAGCGACTCTGGCTCTGTGATAACATGATTACAGGTGAACACATGATTAACTCCCTCCCACATCACTCCTACAAAAACAAGGCAAGAAGCTGCCTTTGACCATGTAATTACCTCAGTGTAAGTCTCAGAAGGGTGTTTCTGTTTTAGAAGGATGTATACTTACCTTAGAGGCAATTATTGTTTCAGCAAGACCTAGCTTCTCCTATGGAGAAATGTAAAGACATTTAAAAAAAGGAAGTGAATGTGTTAGACAGTATCAGCTGAGTATAATTCAACCCACAGCATTAATATTCTTTAAACATCAACATGTGGTGAGTAGTAATTTAGGAAGAAAACATTTTGTGAAGACCAGTATAATATAATTTTACCCATCAGTAAGCAATATAGCACATCCATGAAGTTTATTTACATGCTGACAGCTGGTCTGACAATGCCCTTGCCTCCCCGCCTATCACCTAGATTTGCCAACACAGCAAAAAACTTGGAACATAAATCTTTGCATTTATCAATTTCAGCAGTTTTGTATGGTCAGAGGTGACTTGTAAAGGCTCCATAAAATTTGCATGGCCAAAACTGTATTTGTGTCATGATGCTGGCTTCTTGGAGCACCATGGTGTTGTGATTCCATCTGCCCTGTAGCCACACATGACTTTTCTCTAGTGTAATCCTCTACTTCAAATGGTTTTACACCCTCTGCCTTATAACAGCTTTTGTAGCAGTGGACTCTTTTCAARTTCTTAATCTGCTCAATAAATTGTTACTCCCCTTTACAACTCAAGTAGTTATGGCAGCATAGTGTTGCATTTCATTTTATTCAGTGGACTGTGACAGCCCATAACTGTGACCTTTTTTTTGTGGACATGCTTATAGGTGTCAGGAATTATGACTTGTAGTGATCCACTAAAATGYTTTTGCATTATCTCCTGATAATGTAATGTAGCATATAATACATCATTGCTGTAATAACAGCCTTTCACTTGGTCTGTTCTCTTCTTCTGTTTTCAAATGGCAAAATAGCAAAGCAGAATACAAATATATCAATTTGTACTTTTTTTTTCTTTATTTGTGAATTGAATTGGTGTCATTGTTGCAAGCTACTGGCTTCTCCAGATACCCTACTATTTGAATGTATGTTTAAATTACAATTTTTCTCCAGGTTTAAGGACACCCATAGAAACACTTCCTTTCCAGGCTACTCTGCACTCTTTCCATCAAATCTGACATAATAGATGTTTGAACATAAAAATCAATTGCATGATATGTCTAGTGCTTTTCTTAGCCCACAGAGCTACTATAATTCATAGCTATAAGTCAAGCCATGTAAAACTATTTAAAATGACTACAGATATAACCTCCTATAAAACTGCCATAATCCTTCCCTGCAGGTTATTTCAATGTAAATTTCCTGTAACATATGGATGATCATCTGATCTTCATATRTCTGAATATTTAGGAAATGAGAATGACTGTACACATCAGRGCTGATCTTCAAATATTGTATTGAYGTTTTATTTAAGTACATTTTTTAAATAAGTCAGGCAATTTCACCTAACCCTGAATAGAAATTCTTGTGTATTTTCTACAACAATTAAATCACAGAGAATGAATTTGTAAAAACATTCAGTAAATTACTTAGTGCATTATTTAAGGTTACTTAAATATAACAAAATATATAATAACCAAAATTTAAAAGGTCAAAACTGAAATGAAATACTAACAAAAGGTTATAAATAAAAGCAATTTTTTATCTCACTCTTTTTTCACCTTCATTGTAACATTTTCTTGTAGAGTTCCACAATTTTTTTTCTGTTCCCAAATTGTTTTTCTAGATCTATGTGGGCATTTCTTTCATTAACAGCTCTGCTGAGTAACAGCTTCAATTTTGACAAACGCTTCAAACAAGAGCAGCCTKYCTGTATAAATTTATTYCTTCTACTGCTCAGAGATCTGTAGTTATCAACATTATATTTGAATGTATTCAATGCCTACATTTTAGGGATGTCTTTGRGGGTGACAGTGAAAGACCACAGCTCATTTGTCAGGTGTGATCACTTAGGAGTCTTTCTCCTTTAAAGTGCACATCACAAGGGGCAAAAAAGATTAAAGTCTCTGATGCTCTTCTTTACACATGTAAAAATGTTGCCTATCTTCAGTTATTTTTTTTTCTTTTGTTTCCTTAATTACCATCTTCCTGTGGGAAACCAAAGTAATTTTCTTTAAAATAAATAGAGTACAACATTAAACTTCATTTTCCCCTTTCTTTCTTTTTTTTCTTTTCTCTTTAAGAGACTGTTTAATCARATCCGTGGAAGTGATGGGGGACTATGCTAGTCTCTAACCTTGCAATTATTTTAAGATTTTTGAGCCTATACACAGCTATTCTCTGAATTCCTCTGTGCCCCTTACAATAAGACTAYTATGGCAAAGAACTTGACTGCATAGTAGCTACTCCTGATGTTTATTCATAAGGTTTTGCCTTTGAAATTAATTTGTAAGGTCAGTCTGGGTACACTTATATGTACAATTATGTTTCCATAGGCTTCTTCAAAATAGCAGTCTACTCTGATACTACCAAAAGTGGTTATGAGAAAGTTGAAAGTTACTTTGACAGATGCACTTCAGCGAGCATCCCCCCACTCTCTTTCAAATAAACATCACCTTGTGCTCTGGTGAGGTGGAGTGCACTGCCGGAGACAAGCACTCCTGAGAAGCTGAGGCTTTATTTAGGAAACAGCTATATGCTTTTTCTTCCTAAAAGACCCCTTCAGTTTCTGCCACCTCTGCATTATCATTACTTCTTACCATTCTGCATTACCACTATCTTTCCTATCTTCATTTACAAGTGCTTGTGAGCCCACTCTGAAAGCTTTAAAAATAATGACAGTTTTAAAAGTCTGGTTTACAGGGTGTGCTAACAAACTGCCTGATTTAGGCAGAGACTTGCAAGCATTGAATGCATGCAAGAGGAGGCAGAAGGAAAGAGAAACTTAAGTAACTGGTTATACCTCCTTCCTAAGACAGCATGGTGAAAAGATGTCAGAAAGTTACCCACAGCAGCACTGAACTCAGCACTGAATGATTAAGCCTCTTCTCAGAATACTTAAGGTTATCATACATGTCTTGTAAAACATTTCAAACATATTAGTATTTTCTAGAAGCAGCACTCCCTTGGGCAGATTTGTCAGTCTAGTTAGCAACATTTAAAACTGCATTTATAGTTTTTTCTATTGCCGAAAATATCCCCACAAAAATTAATTAACAAAAGTTTAATCAATCATTTCACTATTGCTATTAAGGGATTAGTATGTGTAGTCTACAAGGGATTAGAAGATGCAGCCTACAGCTCCTCTTCAGAAGTGTAGCAAGACATAGAAACTCTGTTCTGTCACAGCTGCCTTCTGTGTCAAATTAATATGGCCTCATTATATCCTTGCATTCTTTTTTCTCCATACCTGAGTGTTTCTCAAGCAGTTGTTGCTATTTTATCTCTTTATATTCATCTAGTCAGTATAGTGCYTGACCCTTCATTAGCTACAGGCATAGCCTCTATCCCATGGCCCTGCAGACTCCTTCAGCACAGATAAAAGCCAGTCAGTTCCTATTATTGTACCTTCTTATTTGCAGKAAAGGAATGGATGTAAACAAATAAATGAATAACTGACTTTTAGCTGTGCTTTCATCTTCATCAAGAACAAGCTTACCTGGTTCATCATCAGTGATAAGCAATCYATAATGATTGTGTGCTAAAATATTTTCACGAATTCAGGAAATCTTCCATCTTCCTGTAAAAAGCACCAACACAAGCATTGCTCAGAAGAAGGAACTATTATTTAACAAATAARGTTGTCCCATTACTCACAATAAAGTTGTCTTTCTTMTTTTACTAAGTGCCTCCAAAAATGTGTGGTTCTGATTGCATTTTACTGCTAATAGCATAGCAGAAATTATCATTAGTGGATATGCAGGATAGTGTCAGAAAGCTACCCCTGCAGTTATTTATCAAACAAAGTTTTATAAATGAGGTGAAAAAAAAAGGAAATAAATTTTAAAATTAGCTATTTATATCTGCAAAGATTTAATTATCAAAGATGCAAAGTAGTTCTTGGTATCTTTTCTACTTCAGTGTTCTAATAGAACTTTTTAAAAACAAATTGTGGTAAACTCATATTTTAGTATTTTTATTTACTCTAGGAAATACACTCTTTGAATAAAATATGACTTGACCTTCTTTTCATCTATAACTTCAKACATAGCCTGATTTTACAACAAAGAGAAGTGATGTCATCTGCATTAATGGTAAGTCTACTAGTCCAGGCTGAACATAGGTCTTCATTCGTCAGGTGAATGGAGTCATATTAATGATTAGTAAAAAATAGATGCATGCCTCTGATTTTTGTTTCTTATAATCACACTAAAAATTTGTATTTCTGAATATCAGAACTAATTTGGATATTTACTCTTGTTCCCTCAAGACAAAACTGTTAGTAATAAATTTAAATCCCTTCAAGCATTCCCCCACAGCATTTGCAGCCTAATAGAGTTTTTCAGAATTATGTTAAGAAAAAAAAAATTTTAAATTAACAGTCTGTCTGGTTGTTATCAGGAAATGAAAACTGGCAAATACCTAAATATAAATTTCAGAAGCTGATTGCAGGCTGCTCTTTGACATTTAGCATAAGATGATTAATCATCAGATTGTTTCTATGAGGTAGATGACAGATATCCTACTATTACTGTAGCCTGAGGAAACTACAAGCAGATGTGGATAATAAGCACAGCCCTTTGAATACAGGGTTTCTAGCAACCCTGTTAAATTACAAGTGATATTAGTCATATTGGTTCTCAGAATGTAAGCAGAGTAATATAAATGTTATATATGTTATATCTATGTTTGTCTACTCTATCTGTCTRTCTATCTATCTATCTATCTATCTATCTATCTATCTATCTATCTATCTATCTATCTATCTATMTTCCTTAAATATTATTACCTAGCATTACAATTAAGGATTCATTTGACAGATTTCTGTTGAATGACCTATTATACACAACACTCAACACATATCAGAGTACCTGTTTCTAAGGAAACTGAAGGGATCTGTTACCAGAAAATGCAGCAATATTATTTTTACAATGTACAATTCAAACCTGTGCTTTTGTTGGTGGTGTTAGTGCCTCCTGCTAGCATGAATGAGAACCCCACTGCCAAGAAAAGGAAGCACACCTTCCTCACTTGCTTTCCTGCTCTTTCTCTCTAACTATGTCAAACAGCATATCCTGGTTTTGCCTAACACTAGGTACTAGTGATTTATCTGGTTAGCAGACCTCTGAGTTTCAGTGTACAGGCCTCGTACACTCATTTGTAATGAGTCCTCTTCCCAGACTGGAGATTCTCCTGGAATTACCATTAATTTTCAGTGTGATCTTCTTGTTTGCTTCCCATCAGACATACCAGAAATTTGATCATACTGAGAAATTTGCCATACCTAATTTTTAATTCTAGGTGTGTGTRCATCCCATTACTGCCAAAGGGAAGGTAAAAAGACACAGTAGAGTTTGTTTTTCATGGCTCAGTCCGTGGGATGTCACCTTTTTCACTCAAGGCACTCTTGAGGATCTCAGGGTGCTCTGCAGRAGTGTTAGGTGTGAAGTGACTTGTGTTTTGGGAGTTTAAAATATAACTGCTCTTTCCTAGTGCTCCATCAGATGAGTTCCTTTAAAAAAAACTGCTGGGAGGTGCTCACCTCKTATACTTGTGGCATCTGTTGAGCACTGTGGATTCATCTTCTGTTTGTTGGAAATCCTAGAGTCCTGCAGGTCCTGAAATACATCCAATGAACAAGGAAAACTGCCAGGCCACTGATTGTTTTTCCCTAATTTTACCMTTCGGAAGTCTTTTCAAGACAGAGGGGACCATGAATTTTGACAATTTTAGTGCATTATGGTATCACAGCAGAGATCTGAGCTACTGCTGACTGAACCTGGCAGAGAGTCAGAAACAGCACAGGACCTGGTGCAGTGCTGAGCCCAGTATGACAAACYCAGCTGACAGGCTGATGCAGTTAAGCTGCTGCCAGCATCTTTGCATGGCTCCATCCTGGCCCACACAGACTTATATGTTGGAGCTGGCACTTCCTTCCTTCCTTCCTTCCTCCCTTCCTCACTTCATTTTTCTGTCACTTGATCATTATAACACTTTGGTAAGAATGTTCTACAGTTATAGAGAATTACAGAATTTAGGCAAGTAGGTAGATGAGGGGATCAGGCCCTTAGTTGTCATTTGGCTTTCCTATGGATAGTTGACTTCATGGACCCGTAAAAGGAATTACACCATATGAACCAGTTGTCTAAACAAATCTGATTATTGTTTGGGCTGCTTCAGCTACATCAAATAGGAATATCAACCTCAATCATGTGCAGCTAGAAGTGACAAGGACTAAAATGTACTAGTTTCTCAAGTATCTGTCTTCTTGGGATTTCACAGGTCTTACTGATTTATGTAGCGCTGAGATTACACTATTATGCATTCAGAAGTACAAAGCTTTTCAGAAATGTCCTGCAACACTGGCATTCTCCATACAGACATAGCAATGGCAGCAGTCAACTTCTATAAAGTTTCTCAGCTAATTTGATTTTCAGCATATACTTTTAGCAAAGCTGAAGGCCAGGCAAGTATCCAGAGACAGCTTTATTGCTTTTTGCCTGAGCCATAACACAGACAGTAATTTTCACCCAATAAAATAAAAGAGTCCTTGAAACTGCTCATTGCAATCTCTCAGGSAGGATCTTCAGGTGATATTTACATCAGAATGAGAAGATGGAAGGATGGGTAAAACATTTTTCTTAAATTACAGTATGTGCAATTTTAAATTTTCCTGATTWTCACACGATTGTGGTACTAAGATTTCTACTTCAGATAGCGAGACTTCTGCAGCTCTAAGGAACTGGAATCAGGTTTGCAACATCAGCACAGCAGACTTGTTATTGGATGTCACAGTGCCAGCTCAGTACTGCAATGGTTTGTGTGACACTTGGAGAAGACAAGGGATCACTGCATGCACCTRGAGAGACAGGGGTCAATGCACCAACACATGCTCAAGCAATTGCCAATATTTGCTCCTGATGTACAGTTTAGGAAATACTATACCTTCCCTGCAGTCACTGACAGCATTTTCCAAGACAACACAAAATGGCTGCTGCATCTGGACACATCATGAGTGCTGTAGAAAGCATTAAATCTTGGGATTTCGGATCTTTCGGTGTTTCCATAACTGCAAGGACTGGTCATAAGTCCCACCTCTGATTCATTTGCCTTATCCTTTTAAAATTTCTATTATTTAATATAAATAGCTTAGAAAATAAAACTTGTCCTTCATTTCATTCCTTTGCCGTCTCTTCATCCCTGCTTTTGCTAACACCAGTAAAATCGGACCTTTTATTTGTTATATAACAGTATTTATATGGTGATCTGATTAATYTGCTCACATTACCCACCTGCTTTCTCCTCCTTTTCAGCCAGGAAGTGATTACTTTTTCTTCTTCCAGTTCATCAAACAAAGCAATACTTTAAAAGTCAAACACACACACACACAAAAAGCTCTTTGCAGCATATTTCATTGCCAGTCACAAAACAAACAAAAAGTAGATGCCTAAATAAGAGGTTGTGGTTAACTTGGTCAGCGATAAAATACGGCCTTCAGTGCCTTTCTGTGGATGTTTCCTGATTAGATCTCAGGGATGCTCTATAAAAATCTAAATTTGAAATTCTTAGATTGCAAAGGCATCCCAAGATGTTACGTCAAAATACACCAGGACATGKTACCCCTCTAATATGCTCTGATGAGATCCCATCTGGAGTACTGCATTCAGCTTTGGGCTCTCAGCACAGGAAAAGCATAGACCTGTTTGAATAGGTCCACAAAAATGATCAGAGGGAATGGATCAGCTCTCCTGAAGAAAGGCTGAGAGCAGGGGYTGTTCAGCCTGGGGTAGAGATCTGGGATGTACAACTGCAGCATTTCAGTACTTASAGGGGGCTTATAAAAAAGATAGAAACAAACATCTAATTAGGGTCTGTTGTGATAAGAAAAAAGGGTAATGGTTTTAAATTGAAACAGGTTAGCTTTAGACTAGATATAAGGAAGAAATATTTTACTACAAGGGTGATGAAACACTGCCTCAGGTTTTATCTTGCCCACTACCCACAGAAAATGTAGGTGTCCCATTCCTGGAAACATTTAAAGTCATGCTGGACAGGGCTCTGAGWAACCTGATTGAGTTGAAGATTGTAGGTGAAGGGAATACAGGTGACTTTGCCCCTGATAAGTAACAGCTGTGTTAATTASCCAATACAGCCTCACCCCTGAGGAGTCACAGCCATAGCCAATGAAGATAAGTGTGATAAAAGGCRGGGGGTTAGCTGGTGAGGATCATGGAGGAGGAAGCTTGAGGAAGAGGGGTCAAGAGAGTCATGAAGAAGGGTCCTGGGAAGGGACTCACTGCTGTAAGATCAGTCTGTGTCTACAGTTAGAGCCTGTTGTTGGAACCTGCAGTYGTGCCAGGTAAAAATCTGCAGTCAGAGGCTGCAAACTAATCYCTGCAGTCAGAGTTTAGCAGGAAATAACCAGCAGTCAGAGGCTGCAAGGGAAACCTACAGTAGGAGCATGTTGCAGCCGGTCAGTGAATAGCTGGAGTCAGGATGGCTGAGCTGTAAAGAGGAATAAACCAGGACCCTTTTTGTGCTGTGATAAAAAAAGAGTCTGTGTCTTGGCTCATTTCTAACCTGTTGCTGCTGCAACAGAGGATTACCCTCTTCRTTGTGGGGTTGGTGTTGAACTAGGCAACATTTAAATGTTCCTCCCAATCCAAACTGTTCCATGGCTCTCTGATTATATGCTGTAATGAAAAGGATCTGCTATTTTCCTTTTACTGGAAAAGCTGAGGATGATCAATATATGTTTAGATTTGCTAAAGATAAAATGAAATAAATGCCTAAGAATTCACACATCATAATGAGTGTAGAAGTTTTCACATGTTCRGGATATCTACATCAGGATAACAATATCATTGCTTCTCAATCAGTTGGAAATTTCAAGGCTCCTAACATCCTCCCCTTCTGATATCTTTCAAAGAGATGTACTGGGAGCCTGAGCTCCTCAATGGCCTGCCAAATGGAGGAACCAGGCAGAAATGGTAAGAATTCCTGAAATATATCAGGAATTTTGTCATCATAGCCTTGCAGAAGATTTTAATATTGATCAAATTACAAAAACCAATGAAGTCTTTGAAATATTCATTTAGATYGACACAAGGCTAGACATCAAGGGAGGGATTAGTCTGGCAAATTTAGATATTCTGCAGTGTAGATGTTTTTCTGCTGGTGTGAGTGGATCTCTCGATTCAGTTTGTGATCAACAGGAACATGTGACCAGATGGATCATAGTAATCAGATATTTCTACAGCGTGATTTAGATGCTTAAAGCAAACATCATGGACAAAACTTCTTATTTGAAAAACCAGTGGTACATGGTAAAATTAAAAGGTTTAATRAATGATTGATAGAATACAAGATACATATGAGGTGCTCCAACAGAGAGAAATGAGAATTCTGGAGTGCACTAAGAGGGAATTTCTTGGAAGAACAATTCAGTTACTTCAAATGGTATTATGGAATTCAAAATCTGGATACTRTGGTCTCTTCTGTTTTGGAGTTCTTTTTGGAGAAGCATATTGAAAAACAGGATTGAATTGAGAAAACAAATGCATCAATATTTTATGGTTTGCTCTGTTAAGGCGGATTCCTGTCACTTGATGTGATATTGGATCTTAAGGTGACATCCAATGTGGATGTCTAATGAGGTCTAATGAGAGTTCACTGGAGGTGTCTGTGCCTGTTTAAAGCCCACAGAAAATTCAGTGTGTTTACACCAGATATAAAAGTTTTTTATTGCACACATCCCAATTATTATTTGGCTACTAATATTGATTTTTGTCTACATTGTCTGTCATCAATCTCAGACCATAGTTAATATGTGTGATTKTATCAGCATTGAGCCAACAGCTACTAACAGATAAATGAAAAGGTCTTGTATAAAGCTTGTGAGGTTTTTTCTGTCAATATATCTCTGTGCCTRTAACAAAAAAATGCTGTTAAATAACTAGAAATTACTTGGTAAACCACCACAGATCAAGCCAAATTGTGCAATCAAACAAATAACACAAAGTGAGAGTTTAATGAAAATAAAGAAAACAGAGGTTTATGTTATCTAATCTGATTTAACAAGATTAAACTGAAGGATATTGAATGTTTTGAATATATATATGATATTACATTCAACATGAATTAAATAGTTCCCTGTTATYATTTGCTGTCAAGCAGCTAAATAACTCCCTTTTTTGGGCAGGTGTTCTCTTTTGATCTCACTGTCATCAGATCTAAGACATAATCTTCAGTGTCAAATAATAATTTTTTTTTCTTTTCTCATTGGCCTTGGGTTTTTTAGTCTTTTTGGTGAGCTTATTAAAAGGGAGGCCATTACCCCTTCAACTATATAATTATAATCAGCAATGAAATATATGATAAATTCACCTTTTTTTGTCCTGCAAAATTCATAATTTTGTCCTGCAAGCTATACCTTCCATGCCAGCTCTGGATTTTTTTTTAGATTTTCAAAATCTGCCATTCTGTCCTGCATCTTTTGTTCCTCTTTGTCAGCCTATATGAGAAAAGAACTGGTACACCTACCAGCTATGTAATTTACTCTTTTCAAAAGCCTCAGGCTGGATCTCTAAAAGAACAGGATTCATGTGTTTTTGTTGAGCTTCGYTTTCACAGCTTTCTTTTCCAGTGTAAAATTTAGACAGTTAGCAGACTAAAATCGAAATGAAAAAGTAATTCTGTCTGTTCTTTTTCCATAGTACAACCATGTTTTATGTTTTAAAAGTATGCAYACTTTTATTATTTATTAATTATTGCTATTAATGATTGGATGCATCAGTTTATCCTCTTTGTAAAGAGATTTACTTGGTAACACTAGGAGTGGAGAACGACACTGAAGTTAATAGCTATCTGAGAATTAGAGAGATGTTATAATCCTTTCACTACAGTAAATGAAATATCACACCTCAAAAACTGCAGGACTCCATGCTCTTACTACTAATCAGAATATGATGGCTTGTAACTTAAGYKTATATGATGTCATTAATGCATGAGTTGATTACTTTTGGTAGTAATCCCTTGKTTTTTATTGTAAGTGGATTTCATACTTGAAYAAAGAYTTWAGTTTTMAAAAAATWGTTCAAMTACATGATCCTTTTCTGTTCTACCTGTAATACTACTTTTCTTATGTTGTTTTCCTGTGGTTGTTTATCATATAAATATTGCAGTATTGTACATTGTCACCCAGTATCACCTGTCATCCACTGTGTTCTGTTTCACAATGCTGTGAAGAACTTACAAATGAAGGCAAAGACAGACAACCATCACCACAAAGGGCTCCAGCAGTGGAAGGCAATAGCAATAAGGTATTGTTCTGTATGAAATGCACCACAAGGTGTTATGCAGTGGAGATAWCTGTGTCTGAACTGGTCACCTGAGATAATCTTACAGTAAAAAAAGAGAAAAAGGATAGTTAGAACACCCATACTAAGGCACACATCAAAATCAGATCAAATTAATTACACAGTAATTTTTTTTTCATTTGTTCTAAAGAACATTTTGGGTAATGAGATCAGATGTAAACATCAATAGCTGACTGAAATTAAATCCTATAATTTCTGTCCAATCTCTGACAACTCTATTTAAAACTATTTTAAATAAGACACTGAATAGACCATAATCTGGYTTTGTGGAATGTTACAAATCTTCCAATTACTGAATGAGATACCAAMTATCTAATTGGTGCCTGGCAGACAGCACCTGTTTTTTGGGCTTAAAAATTGATTCTTTCTTGCGAGGTAATTATAAATTATGATAATCAAGGAAAATTCAGTAGCTGAGGGGAATATTCAGGGTAAAAAAAAAATCTCTGAATAGAAAAAGCAGATTGGGAAAGGAAAGAAAACATGAAACTTCTGCAGCAGTTCTCAGAGCCTGTAATTTATCTCCTCTAATTTTATACCTGAGTTAATAAAATTAAAAACCTTACATAAGTATTCAGGGGGAAAAAAACTAACTTTCACTTGTCTGATTTACTTATGATGTTTGGCGTAAGCTACGTGATACTTGTGATTTTTTTCCTAATGACTAACAGTCTAGAAAACCACAGCATATATATCAGAACTTAAACTACTTGTAAACAGTTTATTGAGGAGGAGATATGAAAGAAAATGATAGAAGTGTACTAGAAGTGTAATACAAGTGCCTTGTAAGACCAGTAAGATGTTTTCAAATCTCYCTCCATGGGAAGCAGGTTGATGGTTAAACACCACTCTTTGTAAATCTAACAGAAACATAAATGTTTGAGATAAAAAATTTGATTAAATACTATTCCTCTCCTTTGATATTACCTTCTGATAAGTATAAATGGAAAAAAACCCATTTAAACGCAAAACAAATGAAAAAGGAAGGTTCAGTCTTRTAGCAGGTTTTTATCTTTTTCCATTTTCTAAATCAAGATTGTTTTCTCTGTTCTTTCTTTTGGGGATTTTGTGTTCCTTGCTACTGATTGTAAGGGGACTCTGTGGCATATGTATCAACTACTTTTCCTGTAGCATTTAAGAAAAATAGCAACCCTCTAGAGCTTTGGTAGGAAATTTTTATGAAGCATTTGAAAAAAGGAAAAATGCTTTGAATAAGGCAAAACATGCTAAAATTTCAGGATTTGGTAGATTGTAAAAGAAAAGCATATTCAGGCTCAAGGGGTTACTAGAAGATCTAAGAAATATTGATGGCAAAACTTCTGCTGCTGTGTAAACATATATCAGCAGAAAAGACATGGAATAAAATAAAAGGAATAAATGAGAAAAGGGACAAGTCTTTTGCAATACCTACTTTAATTAAGGGTGAAACCACTGTACCAGAAGTTAACCTGCCAGGTGGGAGCTCTGCTAACACTCATGGCAACTGTATATTGATTTTATCTACATTAACAGAGCTCTWATTATGTAGCTATTTTTTTGTTCAGATTTTTTTTTCCTTTTGAAACATGTCATTACATTCTGAAGGGCTTGCATGAGACAGTACTATTGTGTAGGTTTTCTGGTTARTTTATTTGGGCTACTTATCTGCAGTAATATTATTCATGAGATATAAAAAYTGTAGAAGGTAAAAGTTGGAACAGTTTCCTGAACTGAACTATCAATGATGYTATGAAAGAAAGAAATTGTATCTTCTTTGGTCATTTTCAGAACTGAAATATTTTGTTAAATTGTTTACTTGTTGTTTTTTTTTTCTTTAAAAAATTGTTACAAGTGTAAACATTTTTTTTTCTGTAAAAGTAAATCAGATTTTGTTTCCAATTACATAAATTCTTTGTTAAACCCTGTAGGTCATTTAAAAGCAGATTAATATGTTTRTAAAATTTTCTAGGTTACTTTTAAGTTCTCTCATTTTCCTCAAGAAAGGTTTTTCTGATTTGGTTGGATYCATCTCTCTATTTTCAGGAATGCACCCCTGTATATGTGTTTATCATGCTTGTCATGATATAAGCAAATCAGAATCATGACTTTTTAAGCTATTTAAATATTACGAAGCAATAGGTTTTCATTTCATAGTAAAAAGGAAGATCTTGCTTCCTTCTTGTCAGAATGCCTTTGTTTCTTTAATTTTCTGTATAACCTTATTGTTCACTGGGGCCCCAGGCAGACTTGAAGCTAATCCCTGTGAGAGGAGGAAACTGGTCTGACTGCTGCTGATTACAAAGCTTTGATGCCAGCAATTCAGACAGTTTTCAATCCACTCACCATCTCTTTTTCTAACCTGTACTTTATCAGTTTGCCTATGACAATGCTACTGAAGATGGTGTCAAAACCCTTGTTAATCAAGACAAAGAATATTCACTGTTCCCTTYTCACGTACCAAGACAGTCTCAGCACAGAAAACCACCAGGCTGATTAGGCAAGATAGCCCCTTTGATGACTCCCCAGTAACCCTTTTTCTCTTTGTGGGTCTGGAAATTTTTAAGTGAAGTTTTGTTCCATCACATTCACAAGGATGAGGTGAGGTTGCCAGGTGTGTATTTCCCTGAATCTGCATTCTTTGCCTTCATGAGGTCGGGGCAACATTTTCTTTTTCTGGTCCTCAGCAGTCTCTCCCAGTSACAGTGACCTTTCATAGCTGACAATGGTGTCTCAGTGCCAGTTGTTTCCCTCAGCACTTGTGGGTGCATCCTGTTGGCTCACCTGGACTTTCGTCTGTCCAGTGTGAGTAAATATTCCTTAGTCAGATACTTCTCCATGAGGGTGTCTTCCTTGATTCTGACTTTCTCCCTTGTCTCAGAGATCTCATATTCATGAAAACCAATCTTACAARTAAAGACTAAGTCAAGGAAGACATTCATTATCTTGGCCTCAGTCAGTGCTTTTCTATTCCCTCCAGGTCATCTGTCCCTGTTTCCACATCTTTTTACACTTCATTTTTATGTCTGAATTTTTTCATGAGTCCTTTCTTCATCAATGCAAGTCTCATGACAAATTTACTTGCCTTCCTGCTCATCAGCACAGACCATTCTTGAGCCTGGAYCAGGTGATGTTGAATATCAGCTCTTTCAGGCTCTTCTCTCCAGAGCTATCTTTCCTGGGATCCTTCCAAGAAAATACAGGAACAGCACAAAATCTGTTTTCCTAAAACTGTGGCTTGGGATGCAGCTTTTTTGCCTATTCTTCAGGGAAAAGGTTCTTCAGGAAGAACCTTTTCTTCCTTCATCAGGCAGTCTAGAGCAGACACCCACAATGTCACTGATCTTATTCTACCTGAGTAATCCTGACTCACAGGCTCAGCCTGACTCATCACCTRTGCCAAGACAAAGCTCAGTACAACCACACTTCTCTCATTTAAAGGGTGACCCCTTCAGTCCCAGTCCATCCTCCCCAAAAATTCTGTATCCATCCAGGATAATTTAGTCTGGGAGAAAGTTCATAAGGTCTCTTGGTTCAAGCCTCTGATCAAAACAAAGGTAAGGACCAGCTGCTGAGGTCTTTCTCCACTCCAGTCTTGAAAACATCTATAGAAGGAGTTTACACAAATTCCTGGAGTACCTCTTCTGCTGCTCAACGATCCTCAATGGTGAAAAAATACTAATTTCAAATTTAAAAATTAAAATATATAGGTCTAGTAGCATTTAAAACTTTAATTTTATATAYATAAACATAATTAAAACATTAATGGATCATATCAAAATTATTCTAATRCATAATTTTAAAGAAATAATTTTCCACAAACATATCTTAAATGCAAGTCATTAATTTTCTGCAAGTTCGTCCCACTGAAATTCTTTCCCATCCATAAAAGTGTTTCCACCAATAAGGTCTGTGGAATATGTTCTTTTCTCACTATAGTTTAGTTTTACATCTTTCTATTATGTTGCCCTTAACCCCTTCCATCCTCTTTTTAGAGAAAGAGTTAATGCTATTTAAAGGAGGATTTTATAGTTTCCTGTGGTGGTTAATACAATATTTATATGTTCTTTCTCTTTTGCTTGCTGCCTTCCTTCAAGACTCACAATAGGTGCAGATGGATCCTCCTGAAAGGAGGTGACCAGACTAARTGAAATTCCCCTCTCTTGAGAGGAGAAAGGTGCACCTTAAATTGCACAGATTAGATGGAGACAGATGCAATCCAATCCCTTCAACACAGGGTTTCTTTGCACAACCTGGATCTGACAAAGAGAAACTTCCTAGGGACTAGAATACACAGAGATCTGATGAGCTTTGTTTTAAACAAATTACTTTTGAGCCCTCTGATGAACAACTGAAATAGAATCAATGACTTCCTTATCACCAGGCCTTTCTGAAATCCTCTACCTTTCCATCTATAAATATATACTCTAATCAAGAAGGTAATTAATCCAATGCACCCATGAAGRTGTTCTTGCAGCTCTGTACAGATAAATCACCTTTATCCAGAAACAACRGTAAGTAAATTAATATTTGATAACAAGTAGGTAAAATTTTAAGTGATAATTAGGCATAAAATACATACAGACAGACACTGTCTATGGGGCAGTTTTTCATCATTCTTTTCATAATCAAATACATCTGGATGCCCAACTATATCTCATGTCTACCTTTGCATCGTTTGAAAGCCTGGGTCCTGTGAACTGGACAAGTCTCTAAGGGTTTACCTTGCTAAGGGGTCTAAGCATGATCTTATTGTGCAATCCATAGACAAACATAAGCTCCGTGAGGGGATAATTAAGCTCATCAAAGACTTGAATTGCCCTTTRGAGGGTCTAAGCTTTTTCCTTCAGCCTAAAGAAATCTAAGAGCAACTGTGCCCTCAGCACAGGTGCTTGAGAGCATTTGTGATACCCAGGCTCTCAACACCTTTGTGAGGCAGGATCAACATTACTTGTAGAATTAAGAAATTTACTGCCTGGACAAAGAAGCAGATCATCAAGGAGGGCAATTAAAGTGTTGCACTTTACTCTTGCCAACTGTTCAGGCAAGTGAAATMCAGCACAGGAATGAATACCTAATCTGTCCAAATAATCAAATTAATCTAGCCAGGGAGGCAAAATCTCCAGGCTAGCTCATTTACCACCTCAGAGTTTATCAATTTTTCAAACCTTGATAAAGTTGTTCTCTAGGCTTCAACCTCTGCAAAATAGCCATGCTGCTTTACAATCTACAAAAATAAACCCATAGGACAGTTACTAAAACTGAGTTCTTYCTGAGATGCAAATTCCAGTTTCAACTGGAATTGGGCTACATGCAATATTAAAGTGTCAATACAATCAGCCTCTTTCCTGTATGACAGTTATTACAARCTGCATAAAATCCCATTTCTCCTCCCTTTTATATGAAGTAATTGAAGCCCAAACAGAGAAGTAAATAATCTTCTTGTTGTCAGTTAAACATATCTCACAAAAACTGCCTCATTTGTTTGAAYACTGAAATTGCTGGTCTGCTGAATTGATAGGACTCTAGATCAGCATTTWGTCATTTAAGGAATAAAACCCTTTTTATAAAAAATTCCAATTTTTTGTTGCTATTAAAAGCCTGACAATCTGTTTCAATAAGAAATTCATCAATTGTATCTCACTTATGCACAGCCTCTTTTTGTTCTGGAATATAGATCTTGACATAGGTAAGCAGATCGGATTTTGAATATTTTCCAGCACTCGGATCATGACATTTACATTTCTTTTTGTAGAARGAAATGTTTTATACAAAATGACAGTTGTGAAGTTTTCAAGTTACTAACAGCTTGCTAAACCTGRCTAAAAGGACGTCTAGCAATAGCAACCTTCAGCAGTCCTGCAGGAGAAGGCTTATCTGTGCCAGCTTTGGAAACAGTGAAGGTGCTTTATTTCGCCTCAGGTTAAGCATTTTAAGATATATAATCCTAAAATTTTTCTCTGCCTCCTATCCAAATACATAAATGCATGAACTGCATCCTACTTTTGCCTTCAATTCTACCATCTCTCTTGTACTGCACTGTGGGACACAATGCTGGTTACCTTGGAAGCCAGAGGACTGTGAAAGGACACACTGTGAAGGCTGTAAAAGTTCATAATTGTGCATTGACATGGAATGAAGGGTCACAGGGCAGAAATCTGTGTGCATCTGAAACAAAACACCTCTTTACATTATTGCATTTAGTTAATTCACCTTACACAGCACTACAGCTAGACCTCAAAATCTTATTTAAATTTTAACTACATTGCTTCTGGTTGTGTCTTGAAATTTGCCATTGGGATTTGACAGTAATCAGGTAAAAATACAAACATGCCTAGAAATATATTTGGCTAATACTATCTGAAACAAAAATTCCCCAGCACCAGCAGTAGATTTTCTGAATGTGATTTTCTTGGGTGCTTCAAACTATCTGTACTGATTTTTCTCCAAATTAAAGGAGCCTTCTGTTCAAGCGAGTGCATTGGGATAGCTCCTTGTACACTGAAAAAGTTGCCTGATTAACCTGGTACCAAAAAACAAATAGCCCTGCAGGGTGACTATAGGGCTATTGCACTGAGCTGCATGTATGCAAATTCAAGTAATGCAACTTAATCTGTAATGAAACTTAATCTGTAATTCAAGTAACGCAACTTAATCTGTAATGGCAAAGGAATGGTATTGCAGCCTTGTTCAAAATTCCTCCCTCCACATGATCAGTTCTGAATGAAAGCAGGGGTTTTTGTTACAACAGGCAGATTTTACCCAATGAAAGAAAAAAATTTCCTGTTTACCCCAAATTTACCCATAAAAATTTTACCAACTAATAAAAAATGTCAATATGAGAATAAAGGATAATGTCATTAGTTGTTGGTACTATCTGTGGTTTTTAACTGGAGATTGAATCTCTCACATATGACTCATAACATTGGGAATATATAACAAAGTTTCTTTTAATTATTTGCCAGTAAAAGTGCATTGACTGATTTTGATTTCATAAAAGTCATTTGGTAAAAATAAACAAAAGAAAAACCCTCAGAAGGAGCTTTTATAACGACTTAAACTATAGGCATGGATTAATTTATTTCACTCAGTAAAGAAAGGCCATCTGCACCTAAAAATCATTTTAGTCATTATCAAAATGACTTGTTGATTCATCTCCTATCAGTTCAGAAGGTAACTTGAATGGAGGACAGCAAAGGGATTAGTGACACCAGKCTGGACAGAGCACYGAGCAACCTGATCTRGTGGAAGATGTCCTTGYCCATAGCAGGGGTGTTGGAACTAGAGGATCTTAAACATTTAACAYACTTCTAACAYAAACCATTCTACAATTCTAYAAGTACTTGAAATAACTTMTTTTTAATAATTTCCCTTAAGAMAAAGTAATGCTTTATTTTTAGACAATGTCAAAGTATTAATTTGCTTAATGAGGAAAAGATACAGAATTAAATAAGCATTTTATATGATCTAGGTTGGAATTTTTGTTTCACTRAGAAGTATAGAGTGTGAATCAAGGTGAAGAAGAACAAAATCCTCTGCAAGAGCAAGCTATAAACTGAGAGGATGATAGGTTTCAAAAGGCTTTTTAACAAATAATAGTCAAAGGGCAAAATCCATAATATTTKCAAGTCCCAGTGGAGTCCATATGTTGTTATGGATGCTCATACCCCACTGAGAGCCTCAGAAACACAACGGCTCCTCTAATTTCAACGAGATTCAACAAAGGAGAAGGGCTCCAAAAATGATCACCAAGGGAAGAAGAATATATGTTTTGGGATCACAGATGCTCAGCACTTCATCTTTTAAATCATCTTAAATATTTCCATCACACACATTGCCGAGATACTCTCTGTTCATTGGGAATTCTGCTAATCTTTTTAATTATCATTGGACTTCAATTACTAAAAAGTGCAATTTTGCTTCTCTCATTTTGTTGTTCTCTCCTGCATCAATGTCAATCAGTTCTCTCTTCATTAATATACATCCTTCACTATCAGAATCGTTTCTCCAGGAATACTATTCCTAATGAAAGACTGTAAGGTTATTCCTACATTATGTAAAATCAGTGACAAGCATGATTGTCGTGTCCCACTCCTACAAGAAAAGGAGGACCCAAGATTTTTAGGTGCCCATGGTCTAAAAAGAGCATTGAAAGCCAGAAGGGTCAAAAAAAAGCTCACAAAGTTTTGTTAGCAAACTACACACTCCGCATGGGAATATTTTGCCCCTATCTTCTAATAATAATCATAACAATAAAAGAATACAAAAAAAGAGGGAAGAAAGAGAAAATGGAAAGGGAGATCACATAGCAGAGGAGAGGGCATCACCTGTCCTTGGCCCAGGGTCTTGGGGGTGCCACCCAGGCTTTGTGTGGGTACCTTCTTACAGGTAAGCTTTCCCAGCCCTGGGACTGGGCTTCTCTCTCCTCTTGTAAATGAGTTAGCCTGCACAGTCTGATCTTCTGGGCTTTTCTGCAAAGAGCTCCAGTGTCTTTGAGGTCTCAGTCCTTTGACTGATCTCAGGCTTTGAGGCCTCAATCCCCCTTTATTGTTCTTTCCCACTCCCTGCCCCTCTTTCTGTGCTTGTGCTGCATGTTGTGCAGTCACCACAGAYCTGGACAAGGAAATCTGTCTCTGGAAAAGTGCTTCCTTACCTTCTTACAGCCCCTCTTTTCAGGTACATCCTGTTCCAAGTTGTCCACTTGAAAGGCCTTCAGAGTTTGAGGCTCAGCAATGCATCAGCTCCTCGCTGCCCAGGCTTCTACAGTGATTAKATAGGACTGCAGGAAAAAGTGAAAATGGGTAAGGAGGAAAACTYGAAACTTCTTCAGAAAGGTCTTCCAGGTCAGTGATTAAATAAAAATCTTTTGTATATTTCTCTTGCTAGTTTTAAATATTGCATAACCTAGAAATGGAATAACCTTACAAGTAGAATCTTATGTTTCATTCTGATTTATACTAAGATTTCCAAAAAACCAAGATCAAGTTGGATCTTGTTGTAAGATGTAAATAAGTGCAGATAACTAGATAGCCTAGACATTGCTGGGGGAAAAAAAAACAGAAAATATAAAATTAAGTGTATAATTCTATGTTTCTAGAAAAAATGTGGAACTAAAAAGTAGAGAATGATTACTGTAAAGATTTAGCCTTAATTCTGTACTGGGAATTAAACAAATTTCACCTGGATATGGTTATCAAAGACTAAAGAAGGCCTTTGGAAAAAGGAACCACATATTAATACCTGTCACTTTGAATTTTTAAGCCTTCTGACAAATTGYATTTTAGAGTCAGTTTCTCATGGTCTTCAKGTAAATAACAGGTGTTGTTTTTCTAACTAGCTTTAGTGTTTRCATTCTTTTTAGTGAGATGGATTCTCTTGACAAGCATTTGTATTAGCCAATGTGTGTGTAGAGGTGGAACTTTTTCCACCCATCTTTGCCTGTTTTACCTTTTGTATAARTAGCCTAATGTTTCTATTACAGTTCTTTTCTTTTTCCCTTCACAATTGCTGTKTGTTGTGCCGTTCTTTCGTGTAGCAGTGTGACAAATACTCAAATACTTGTTCTACCCAATCAAATAAAATTAACACACTTAATTTCATTGTGTTTGGTACCTTAAAATCACTTAATCACAGGCTTGACTTGTGATATGTATAAAATTCAATTAACTAATGCCAGTAAGTTGGTAAACGTTCACTAGAATAAAAATTATGTAAGCAACAAGAAATATTCTTAATGTACTAYATTCAATGTCACACTAATGGCACTGAGAGACTGCAGAGAAGAACGTGAGTACTCACGGGAATCTTCCTTTTGGGATTAAACAAGGCAGAGCTATTTAAAAAAAATGTAAAGAGCTTCACAAAATATTCATAATTTTTATTTCTGATCAGAAGAAAATTCCTTTTTTAATTTTTCCAAAACCATAAATTTTCTCAAATAATAAGGGGTTTATTGTAGCTCTAAGATATCCTATCTYAGGAAAAAAAGTTAAAAGACTCAGAGAATAGCCAAAAACTGGCAAAAAAAAAAAACATTAATATTATGAATCAGACTATTTTACGTACAACGGTGGAATAGATGTCATTTTTCTATAACCTGACATGAATAAAAAAATGTTAAATGGAACAGTCTCATTTTGTATCCAATACAACTTAGTGAATAGAAAAAAATAAAATGGATGTAAGCTTTTGCTTATTCAGATGCTCTCAAACTTTGTTCTGGCATGGTCAGAGACAAAGAGCAAGGCTGATGTTTATGTAGTAATTCTCTCTGAAAATAGAGCATGTTTACTGTGAACAGAACGACATTGTTTGCTGACTTCTGTAATGCTGCTCTTGCTTGAGAAAGGAGCAAACATAAAGGGAAAGTGGAATTGTGTTTTGGTTCAGAGAAGTGGATTAGCAAACTGTGTAAATATGATGCATTGTTTGTTTAAAGAATTTCTGATCTGTGAACACACAAGGCTAAACCCTGGTACTATTGAAGGCAAAGCCATAATTCTCGCTTGACTTTTGTAGAACAAAAGATTGGCTCAGCCCATTTTAACACCATAAAATTTCTCACTTCAGGAGAAAACTTGAATAGATTTTCTTTTTTCACAACTCAACTCTTCTATATCCCAAAATCATTGATGTGAAGAGTGAGTGTGAGCTCCCCATGAAAACAGTATCTAGACGTTTCCTCTAAGAAACAAAGACCAAGTCTGAATCCACAGTATTTCTTCCCATTATTTAGTGAGTAAATTAGTGTCATCCCATCAAAARCAGATGCACAGATTTTTTGAAACCTTTTTCTAAATGGAGTCAGCTACTGACATGTTTTGAAAGATCAAGCAGCAAAATTATGCTTCCACTGAAACACATATTTTCAGCTATTTGCCTATTTTCTTATTTGATTTTATATTCAGTAGAGAAATAAAGGGATAAAAAAGGCAATAAACAAAGAAACATATAAAAACGACACATTATCTAAGAGGTCCATTTGAGCACCTTCTTTAACGATGTATAACATAAAATTATTCTCTGTCCTTAGGAAATTTGTTCCCCCACAGAATTATTGGAACATTTTAGTCATCCTRATGCCTTTTTACTCCTGTTCAGAGGTTTTGTTTTTTAATTAACCAACCCCACTCTATCAACTGTGACTCTGCTTTTTATCCGGCTGTATGCTAGCATTCCTTTTCAACCTTCTGTGATGGACTTTCTCAAAAGGCTTCCCAAGCCCAGATAAATATCATCTTGTTCTCCTTTGTCTCTATAATCTACAAACCTGTTCTCACACGCAGCAGTACAGTCCACAGTCATGTCACTCACAGTGTTTATAAYATTAGCTTGCCATCCCTTAACATATGTTTAGACACACTGTATCCTGTGAGGGAGCAAAAATTTGTATACTTTATGGAGCAAGAGAAGCATTTCAGTACAGACTCATTATGCTAATACATATATAGTCTTTATTTACATAGGTTGGTAACTATGTAGATTTTCGGACTATTGGAGAAACCAAGTCTTTAATCAAAACCGTAATTTACAACAACTGGAGAAATAAATACAATTTTAGGAACATAGAACATAGTGTATTTAGCTGCTCAAAATCCTGACTCAACATAATTAGATATAGTCATTCCTAAAGTTGCYACCTATTCTCACAAGGTAAGCTACACAAATGGTTGGGGATTTYAGCATTAATATGTAGCAAGAAGGCAGATGCATAAAAAAAATTCAATTTGTTACTTGTCTCTAAATTCAAATTACAATAGTTTACATACCCAAAAATATAATAACAAACCRAGACAAGAATACACTACAAGTGCCTCAAATGAGTACCCAAGGTACCCAAATGAACTTATRAGGACAAGGAATAGAAGGATAACACTTGTGGCAAATTTGAGATATGAGAATKCTCATGCACTTAAATTAACTCAGAAGCAAAAAGCAAAGGTTGTRTGAATAACACCAGTACATAAATACCAGTGGGAGGAGAAGGCAGCCATGGGAGCAGAGCAGGTCTTGGCAAAAAAAAGCAGTCATTAGGACTTTGTTACCAGACCAACASCAGCACCTTCTGCAGCTGAACCCCAGCAGCAACTGGGGTTTAAAAGTTTAAAAGAAGTTAAACTTCCTTGAGCCAGATCTGGTTTTCAGGCTCAACATCTTGGTACAGTACAGGTCCTGGTTAATGCTACTGAGCRGAGATACTTGGCATACACTGCTCATGTGGGATCCACAGAGTCCAGTGTCCAGTTTGACACACAGTTTGCACTGTGGATGGATGTGTGGGACACACATACCTCCCTGCAGGCACAGTCTGGATCAGAGTATTACAGGTGCTGAGGCTTCAACTTCACACTATCCCTTTTCAGATGCAGGCAATAAAAAGAGAAAAATCTAGGTACTCTCTAGACATATGAATTACCCTCTSATCTGGATCACTGAGGCCACACAACAGTAAAATGACTTTTCCTCCATATGTTTTACAAACCAAAACAACCACTAGCAACAGCAATCATTTCTCTGAGCCTTCAGCAGGCCTGAGTAGACCTGACTCCACCAAATTATTAAATACATCAGTAAATGGGAACAAACAGTACAACCAAGAGAAAATTTAAGTCTGTAGAAGATCCTCTTGGTGCAAAGATCAATTCACAGTCTTAGCTTACACACACCTTCTAAAGAAATGTAAAACTGTGACACTTAGTAGCAAGAACAAAGATGAAACTTGGTGGAGAGATTTTCAGGGTTACAAGGGATGCTTTTTTGCCCAGTTCCTATAAGCAGGAACAATGTCTTTTTCAAAATCTTCCTGACTATGACATAAAGCTGTGTTTAGTGAGTCAGACTTTTCAATCATATTTCTTCTGTTATATGCAGAGGGCTAAAAATAAAAAAAGCACTTCATGAAAATTTTATGACAGAGATATAGGAAACGGTAAAAAACAGTATCATATTATTTGGGCTTAATTTGATTTTATTTTTTTTAATACTGACTCTTCTACACCTGTTGCAGGAGGCTTTAACCTGAAAACAGAAACAACTTTAATTAGACTTTTGATAAGAAGAGGACATTATTGCATTAGCAAAATGGTACGGGAAGATTCAGGTGTGATGGATGCAAGTTACACAGTTATCCACATTCTGAAGGAATATCTAAGTGACATTCGGTCATAAGAAAACTTTGGTAAGAATAGAAAATAGGAGTTTTTAGACTCCACCAAGTTATAAGGTTAAAGAAAGAAATTGGAAGTGTCCAAGTGTGCTGTCATATCTCCTAGCAAAAAATGAACGAAGCATATTTTAAAATATTTCCAATCTTCAAAGAGTAAAAAAGAATGAGAATGCTCTTCAAAAACAAGGTAAAGATTTGGTTTGTGAAAGCATTACTATATAAAAGTATGTGCTTTTGATGCTTCTGACTCAAAGACCTTGCTGGATATCTTTAGTTTGATAAGATAAATTGTCAGTGTTAGCATGAGGGATTGGTCTGTGTTAAAGATAAAAAGATCTGTTCACAAAAAATTACAAGAGCTAAAACCCTCTTTTACTATAAATAGTTTAATGCTGCAGAATTTTCTTGAGATCAAAAAAAGATTTGCAAAGCTAAGTGTGACAACAGAGCTTAAATTCACACAGATGAAATCAAACAGCATTAGAAAAYGGCTGAGCACAGTAATATAGTGCCTGTAAGGAGGGCTGGCAGAAAAGCACTTTTCTAATAATGTGGAAGATGCCCAATGTGGAAGCACACTAGGCAGATTATTGGCAACAATACACTCCAGGCATATAAATAAAATTCCTCTGTCATACATTTTGCTGCCAAATTAGTACAGCAACTATACATCACTGACCCTTGCTTTTCTTTGGAAACCATAACTTATTGCCATCTCTRGTGGTAAGAAAAGAAAAAAAAAGTCAAGCTATGTCCTTTTGTCTCTTTGTGTTAAGCAAAAATTAACTGATGTATTTCACACATGAGATTACCTGCACGCCTCTGTTGTATCCATGCCCAGCAAGCTACTAACAGTCAGATTGCAGTCCTCAGAAGTATAGGAATATTATGACTTGCTGCTTGGTTCCAGCTGTGTGTCAGATCATGCTTTTAACTTACTTTCTATGGATTCCAGGGAGAGAATGATTGAATACAGCTTTGTGTGTGGAAGTCTTCTATTATAAATCAGCCATGATATCTCAGCCCCTGAGTCCATTCTAACGTTTTTGTTAGCAGAGTATGTCTCTTAACTTGCAGCTTATAAGGCACTTTTGTATTCCAGAGCCAAAACTAATAAAACCAATTTAGTGTTATTGTAGTGCTGCTTAATTGTTGAGGATGGAGTGGTGCACTTCACTTATTAAAGAAAAGCACCAATATATTTATTGATATTAACAGYAATTTGATAGAAAAAGCCACAGTGGTTTAAGAATATTTGATKACATGGTGCACTGATTATTTGCTGCATAGAGGGGAAGGTCAGACACAACTGTTAGTGACACTCTCCCATTGAGCCATGAGATTCAGAAAGGACCCCCTTGAACTYTAAACTCCTTCTGGRAAGAAGGGAGTTCAGGTGCAGCTGSATCCAGGCTTAGTCCCAGACTTGGTSCATTTTTTATGTTTAAAGGACTATGTGTGTATAGTCAACCCTTTATAACAACTAAGATGTCAAAGTTTAGCACGGTGGTGATAATTTATCAAGAATCTGTTGTGGTAAGGAATCTCTCAGCCTCATGGAGTAGCCCTAAGAGGTGTCCCTGCTCAAGGGAAGATCCCAGCCTGCAGACCATGGCCATGCAGGGGAGATAATGAACCCYAGTTGTTCACTATTTATGTGGCAAGAGAATTGATTTATAATCATATTTGTATACCAGCCMTGTTTTGGATGGCACGTGTTCAACMATCACTCATGTGTTGACCAATATTGAAAGCTCTTAGCTGTTGTGGTGTTATATGTCTTCCCCGAGTTCAACTTAAGCCAGCTGCAGCCATCAYGTCCACCACTGGCTGCTGTAGTTTAAGCAGAAAGGAGCAGAGCTGAGCACMCTGCCACACTAATTCACCACTGCACTGATCTCAGTGGGGTCACGCTACAATGGAGCTGCTGCATTCAGAATTGTTACATGCTTTTTTCGGTGTACATTGCAGCAATAAATAGTYCTAGTACACATTATTTTTCTTGTAGTAGACAGAGAAAACGATGCTGTAGTCTTAAAATAGACCTCTTTTGATGCTGTTACCAACAAAACAGCAACCATATAAACAGAGAAAAAACCTTACGTATAAGTTATCATTAAGAACACAAAGGGCACCTTAGTGTGAATTCCACCCCCACTGATTTGCTTCCTATGAGGAATGTTGTGCATGTCCCCACATTTTTTTGCAGCTTGTTAAATGCTTTTGCTCAGTAATCCTGGTTTTGTATGACTACATAAACMAGAGTTGTTTACTTACTGCTTAATTAATTACTTAATTATTATACTTGCAGTTTAGTTTAAAAGATATGGCTATCACAGTATCATAGATAGGTCTCTTACAGTCTCAGAGAGGAGAGCAGAGAAGATCCAGTTACCCAGGTTACATGGTAAAGAAACCTTCCTGCATTCAGTTATTTTCCTTTGACACACCAGTTTCTTCCACCACAAAAACATGACCACAGCCATAACACTGTACTTTTCATGATGTTTCTGAAACTGTTGCCAATAATAACCAAAATACCTCCTAAATGTCACCAGTTTTATATCACCAGAGTGAAGCAGAGGTCATGCCCTGAATAACGTTTCTCTCCAAGTAATGTGATTTCTACTTCTGTTATCCTTAGATTTCCTGGTCATCCTCACAGACTGTTTTATCCTCCTATACATTTCCTGCATTGCAGCGATTTGTGGTGCTGTATGTCCACCTCACTCARTAGTCTTCAGACATTACAGCTGGATAGGTGAAACTCAGCCACTTTTTTCTTTCCCATGAACAAATACAAACCACAAAATGCTTTTGGTGGAGATTGCTCACTTCCTTATAAAAATCTATGTTGTTCTTAAAGCCCAAGGATTAGTATGCTGCAATAAATCARTTCAGGAAAAGTCAGATCACATAGACAAAAAGGAAAAATAATTTCTTCTTTTCTYAGCAATACCAGGAGGACTGAGTTGGCGTAACATGTTTGGTTAGYGTGGAATTTACCTGAAATGGCAAATGGTTACTTCAGCCTTGGCACCTACACAGTGATACTGATCTACCAAATCACAAATACATCTCACAGTGTGGAGCTTCTTTACATTCCCAAATGAGCTCCTGTGTAGCATCCACTGAAAGGCTGCTACCTGCACCTAAGTCAGATATAGCAAATATGAARTATTATCTGCCCAGGACCTCTGAGTTAAAAAGCTGAAGTATAGTAACAGCAAGGTTTAAAAAGGAAGTAGCACTCTTTATCCACAGAGAATTAACAAAACAGAAAATAATTCTGCAGGAAAAAAGTGGTAATAATATTTTAGAGATGGAAGAAAAGTTGTAGTGGGCAACACATAAAACTGATATAAATAAAGAGACTCTTCATTTGTCAGTGCTCTTCATGTACCCCAAAATACAAAATGCAACACAGGACCCACACACTCTGACAAAGAGTCAATCCATTGTATTTTTAATCTAAAGTAAAACTGGTTGAGGTCTACCAATTTGGAAGACTATAGCAAGGGATGCTTCATATGAGCTGAACAAAGATATTCTCATATTTCCACAGTAAGTGTCATGTACAAACATGGACATAAAGGTACAAAGTGCACACAACACTTGAGGATGAAATATGTGACCATGCAACATAAGTGGGTATGGTAATTCCTCGTTTTCATGCTGGGCTGCMTAAAGTCATTTAGAATAGGCTTTTGGATCTTCATTGTCTTTAAATCCTTCCAAGATGGCTTATAGATGTAGAGATAAATATTATTAAAGTTATTATTCTTCCATCTTAACCATATATACATATTTGGTATGCCACTATTTACCCCCACCAAAAAAAAAAAAAAAGGCTAAGTGAAGGATTCAGCAGTTTCATGTAGTGACCTTGCCTCTTGATGTTGCTTGAGCTCTGGCATCATCAGGTAAAGAAGTGATTGCAACCTGTAGGGCTTCTGAACTCAGGAGTGCTGCTACCTGTAGTTTGGTGCTGGAATTTTTTATGAAAGGGAGCAGGGTTTTGTTCATGGGGAAGCACTCCTGTCATTGCACTGCGACTGTCGCAGTGGTAGCAATATTTCTGTGGGCAGGGAGATTGCACAGGTCAGCAGGGTGCACTTGCAAACTGCATCTTTTGACTGCAATGCAGAGGAGAGAGGAGTCACTGTTAGAATACTTATTTCTGTTTCTAAGTTAGAAAGGGGCCTGAAGCATTATTTATGATTTTCATCTAGTTGCTGTTCAAAATAAAGTGCATTAATACAACTTCTATTTTTCCTTGTATCTGGGATCTCCAACTTCAGACTAGATAATATTACCAATAGGCTACAGAAGCATTCTCAACTCTCTGTGAGCTTAATACTCCCAGCAGCATAAGAGCTCAGCTGTGACAGCAGCCATGGAGAGCATTTATCCCTYCTTACATCTGTAAATCTTGTGTCAAGGGTACTCCACTGAGGCAGGAAAAGTGTGGTTGAATTCTCACACAGAAYTGGAGACAGGACAGAGGTTTGACTCTAGTCAGTGGGTTTGAAAGGCACATTATATTACATTCACAATCATATTCCTAAAGAAAATAATAAAATAGTCTTTTCAATTAATTTCTATTCATGACATTCAAAGCAAATTTGCAGATGATGGTCTTCAAGCAAGTTTCTGAACTATAATTCCCAGTCCTATGAAGGCAACTCCCCTGAAGTCCTGAGTCAGTCACCAAAGACAAGGAGATACCAATACAGCCTGCACTAACCCTGTGCAGCTCCTACTTGCTTAGTATAYGAGGCTAGGTAAATTATTCTTCTGAGAAACAGAATTTTCATGACAGGATATGTTCCATGTCCTTGTGTTTGAGACTGGGTGCTGAATTCCAGCCCAAGTCCTTTTGATTTGTGCTTTAAAGTTAAGCACATCATCTCACAGTGAGAATCCATGTCATGTCTTGTTTCTAATTCCCAAGTTCCTAAAAAGCACTTCCTTGCTTTGTAATAAACTGTTTTTCTAATTTACATTTCATGTCAGAATATCTAATTTTTTTTAATTGTGAAACTTYTGGCTCTCAATTTCTTTTGCTGAGAAAATTAATATAGAAGACTAGTCTCCTAGAAAAAAACAAAACAAAGCAAAACAACAACAATGAAAAAATCATAAGCAGCATGATCTTGTGGAGACAATTCCATTTGTGACAATCACTAGACCTCTGAAAAATTTCATCTCTATAYTCTCCAGGTATTTTAAGTGTGATGACATCTTCTCTGCCTATTGCATCCTCAACTTCTTAATTTATGGTTTCTAGTTATTTCATAAAAAGCAATGCTCTTTATCTAAATGTTTGTTCTGCTTAAACTGAAATCCTTTATGTATGTCTTTCTGCATATTTCATAGTGAAGTATGGAGGTCTGGTAAGGAGGTTTATAGTCTTACCACACGGATTTGTTCATGAGTTATTGTATGAGCTGGAATCCTCTACTAGGTACACAGCTCCCTGTTTTCAGTCAAGAACATTTTACAGTGGGTACTTACTCTGTCTCATCATCTRCACTCTCTCTGAGTCTCAGACAGAGCTTAACCACCATAAAGAGTAARGAGCTGGCCTCCTTCACTGCATCTCGTTCTTTTTACCTTGCTACTTGACATACAAGGTCTCCTTACTTTGTCAGCYAAAAAGCAAGCTTCTGGTTAGTCCCCATTTCCTACAAATATATACAAAATGCTATTTTATAGCATTTTGTATTTGTAGGTATTGAATACAGCTTTAGGCTGGATAGTTAGYTGATCTTACTGCTATACATACAAGTTAACACATCCCTACATTTCCCCACTGACAAAAAAGAGAGRGTAATTTATGGAATCATAAGAGCTTTAGACTGAACTTTGAATTATCTATATTGTTGTTTGCAGTCAATCACCAGCAGCTTGCCCTYGTTACTGATGTTACAGCTGGGCTCCCAGAAAGATCAAAGATCATTACAGTACCCATTCCCCTCTCACTCAGGCAGGCAGGATGCTGATCAGCAGAAAACACACCCAGCACAGCGTGTGTGCCCAAGCCTGCCCAACCTCAGCAGCTTCCACTAATTCACACTGACTCAAAGGAAACTGTATTCTGTAAGACAGAATATTTATTATCCTTTTTCATTGTTATTTTCATTCAATGACAACTTGCTTATTATTTGACAAATGCTAAGAGAAAGGATATCTTAGATGGTAGATGAGCTKGGGTTATTGTTTGAATAGTAGGAACTTGTGATTGATATTCAYGCTGTGTTWTTAATCTCCTAAATCACGTGTTTCTTTTCCRCATCAGACAATTATTAAACCTGTATAGAGATTGCAAAGTGGCTTTACAGCACCTCCCTGTGTGAAAGCATGTCTGAGTGAATATTTGGATGTAGGTTATTCACATCACAAATATTCACATCTGTTTCTTTAAACAGAAGGAACATCTCAGAGATTGTGAACTAATGCTTTAGMATAAATTTTTTGAGTGTTTTCCCACCTTCTGTTCAGATGGACACTGGGACTGATGAGATGACTAATACGAGACAACTGTTTCTATATTTTCCTCCTGCAAAGATTTTCATGGACAAACACACATATAAATATGCACATAACTACTCTGAGTAATTGATTGCAAAATCTTCCTTGACATCGCCTTCCACTTCTTCCTTATCTTCTTACAAGCCTTCCATATTATATCTGTTGTTTTATTAGAGCAATTTTAATATTGATTGAAAGAGAACTTTACCAGTAAAAAGGAAACTATAAACATATTGCTGTAAAATAAGAATTGCCCATTGATAAATTAAAGCATTATGCATCTGACCATGTGCTGAGAGAGCAACTGAAGCAAAGTGTCTCAGCTAATTCAGTGAATTAGTGGTGTTTACTGGTTTGAAAAGAACCATTAAAAACCAGAACACACAGCATTTCTCTCTCTCTCTCTCTTTTTTTTTTTTTTTTTTTTTTTTTTTTTTTTGATGGGGGAAGGGGCTGGGTTGGTTCATTGTTCTTTTTGTGGCCTTTTGGTTGTTTGTTTGTGTGGTTTGTTTTTTGGGAATTTCCTTTGTGTGGGAGGTTTTTTCCTTTGTTTTGTTTATCTTTCTCTGGTTCACCACATTTTAAACTGAACACAGAGAAAATTCCTTTTCATATTTCATATTCTATTCCTCTATTTTGTTGCTTTATTTGCACTATTAGAGGTATARGCTATACATTAGTAGAGATTCTATCTGGATTCCCTTTTAGGTTCAAATGCATCCTGTCTCATTTTCCCAGTTCCCAAGTTTAGATGTTCAGCCCCAGGGGTGACAGAAGCTGAAATGCAACCTCYGAGATGCCAGTTTACCTTAATTAGATACCTTTTATGACCAGTAGACAGTGATACAGCTTTCTTAACTAAGTCCTATTTCACTGGTTTCCTGGGAAATTTATTTCCCCCATTCCTCTCAAGGATACATTTTAGTGCCTCTGAGCTTCAAATGAGAGTAAAAAAATCCTGTATTGCTCACTTGGCTCTTGCCCAGTTGGCTCTGAACTTTAAGTGGGCAAAATAAGACACTCTCCCACAACCTACAAGAGGACCTTGACTTGCAGCCAACAGCTGAAGCCATAAATTTAACCTCATCATGGTTGTTGCTTCCCTTGAGGACATTCCTTTTTGCCTTCCAGCGTAAGTACTGGGTATTGACAGAAGAAAGGTGGTCAGGGTGGTGTGAGAATAAAGGGGAAGATACTTAACAAAGTCAGGATCCTATAGGGTTAGATATCTACATTCCAGTGCAGACTGTTTGAYCTTGTCTCATTAAGCAGGGGGGAAAGTACCAGCAAAACAACTATTTAATGTTGTTTTCCTATTAATTTCTATTATTGTGTGATTCTTAATTTTCTCAAACTTCAATCCGACATAGGATGCTATTACCATAGGGTCCCCTATGGAAATATGAAGAGATTTCAAAAAAAACAAAAATTCAAATGCATGCCTATGGTATTGCATATAATAATAATACCTATTAACTTGGTACTTGGCCATGCTACCCTCAGCAGTACTCCTGTCCTGCAGAGATGTAAAAAAATGTTGGTTGCTCAGCATTTCTCTCTTTCCATACCACTTCTGCTGGAAACTGCTGGTAGTGAAATAAGGCTCATGCTCATATGAAAGTTTTATCATTGTTACTACTTTTTCTGGAAGTTAAAACATCTCTTACCCTGTTTGACAGAGCTTGCTGGGCATTGTGCCTGTCAGTGTATTTCTACTGCTATTATAAGAAGAGGGTTWATTTAAGCTGGGCTGTGAGAAAAGCTTGATAAAGAGGAACAAGAGACTATGAGTTCATCATAAACACTTACATACACTTTARATGGGATGAGAGCCTTTATCTGGGGTCCAAGGAAGGGAGAAAACCCTCAAAGCTGGTCAGGCAGTTCATGAAGCAGCCCATGTGGYCCCATAAGCAGCATGGTTGAAAGACTGACATCGACATCTGTAGGCCCTGGTATTCAGCAAATTCATGGAGCAGTCTGAGGGCTGCCCAAGAGTTACATGTCCCCAACCTAATTTCTCTATGAAATTTTTCCCCTCTCTTTCTGTCTCTCTCTTCTCTTGCCCTCCCTAACTGCTATTATCTTGTTTGAAGTGCTTAGCTCACTGCACTGGCTATAAGCTTTGTCACATATTCAGCACTTCAAAATGCTTCTGCAGTAGCAATGAAAATGCTCAATTAAGTTCAGATGGGAAGAAAAGGAAGAGAGGAAAGAGGAGTTTATAAAGAATTGATTGTATTTAACATTATGTAGTCATCTAATGCTGGACAGAGGAAGGGTTGTGCTCTATGAAGGCAGCACAAAGAAAATAGACCAATTTTAGTCGGGAATTACTAGATCAGGACTAGCTCTCAGACGTGATYAAGATTCTTATTTCTTCTCTTTCTCTCATGGACACAGTTAGCTTCCAAAATGAGAATAAAAGGCCCATTATTGCCCACTGGTGGTGGTATTCAGACATGCCAGCCAACAGTAGAAAAGCTATTTTCTAGGTGGCTGTTGCTGAAATATCTGGATGAAATGAAGAAAGAATGCTGCTACTAAGTCACTCGTGCTCAGGCTAAAGTCACAGAATTTATGGCTCCAATTTTTTAATAATGAATCAGTTGCCTTAATGTGTTTGCAGAGACATGCATGGCAGGAATATTATCTTCAGAGACTACAAGGCCTATTAATCTAATAGGAACAAGCAGAAAAGAATGCAGGTATTAAAAATCTAGATATAACATCTGGGAAAAAAACAAAACAAAAGAAAACAAAASAAAAACTGCATTTGACTATGATTCAGCTCCTGAAATAGCAGTAATTAATATAATTTTATGAAAAAATAAACTTATATGCAGATTTTCCTTCTGCAAATACTGGAGAGGTTACAGGAATCTATCTTCTTCACAAATTCCTGGAAGTTATCAATACTTCTAAAGCTTCACAAACGTTATTTACAGAGTTACAGATTATATTCAAGTACAGATTAAACCTTTCCAGCACTCCATTTATTACAGCCATGTCCAGAAACTAGYTTCTCTTCTGTAACCACAGTTTTACCAAAAATAAATGAAGATTAGAGATTGAACAGTCACTAACACCAAACTATCCTAAATTTATTGCTTATAGGATTTAGATACTGTAATGCAAAATGGGTTTCATTATTTTACCTATCAACATTTTAATATCATCACTTATCTTTTTTTGACTTTCAGTAAGATTCAACCTACTGTGTGATTTAAGAGATTTTAAAAACATGAAATCATGATTACAGCTGAAACCTGTAATCACCTTATTGAATTCCGACCAGGTTTTAGTATTCGTTTTTCCCTGAACATTTAATTTTTTCCGTTTCCGAGAGAAAATAATGAACTGTGGGTGATCATCCCTTCCCATTCCAGGGGAGGGTTCTGGATCACTGAGGTAAGGACTCCATTTCATTTTTAATATATTTTTGCAATCAAGTACTTTAATCTAAAAATGTACCCTTCCTGTTTAATACATTGGATCTGTCCAAGTTTTTAATCAATACAAATACATTCTCTGAAAAATCCTGTTAGGAATTATGAAACAAAATTTCCATAGACTAGAATTACAYGGTTTATTGAGCAAAGTTCTGTTCAGAAAGGACTTTCAGAAATGGCCCTCAAGGAGAGGCATTTCAGCACTGAGTTGCACTACTCAGAAAAGCCCTTTGCGACCAACCAAAAATTGCAATTCTTTTCTTGTAAGACTTAACAACGGTATTACGTTCCAAGAGGCAATCATTCAAGTACAGACAATTTAAACAGAGAGCTTTAAAGTGAAAAGGCTATGGAAGAATAAGGCCTGTAAAATGAAGGTGAAACAGCTAAGTAGGGAACTTGATATTTCCAGGACTAGCAATAAAGTATCTTATTTTCCTTTTGGCCCTGGTCCACTTCATGATATTTGTGGCCAAGCAGAATTGCCATCACACAGCCCTTTGCTTTTATTCTCTTGGAGTGAGCAAGAGAGGAACAGCTGGGGAAAGTGTATCCATGTCTGAAAAATAAACCCCAAAACAAGATTTTTGTCAGTCTCAGCAGAAGAAAGAAAAATATAACAATGTAAACAGGAGCTAAAGTTGGGCAGAACATTTTGCATGAGTTCATCTACTCATCCAAAGAGCTGGATTAAGAAATTACAACATTGGAGCACCCATGATCAACTATTTTTCCAGTAGAGTATGAAGTGGCCTGGGGAGTCAGGCAAAAYAAATGGCAGTTCAGAGAAACCTAAATTAGCAAGTGCTTTTTGAATTACTTTCCTCATGATACCAGTCAGGGTCCAGTGGTCTTCCCAACACTATCACAAGCTAGCTACTAAATTASTCCTTTTGCACCATTGTCACTGTCATGGTGTCTCCTTTCAAATCCTYGTCATTACCATGACACTGCTCTGCTCATATTCTCCAACCATTCTTTAGGGATTTTCCATGAAAAAAAAGCAGTAATAGGAAACCACTTCYGGTCAGTCTCCCTCTCTGCCTCCTCTTCCTATGCCCCCTGCAACATCCCCACCTCCAGCTGCTGCTGGGTCAGCCTGGCCTAGGAGAATGACAGAGCACATCAACAGAGCCCACCAAGCATGAGCAGAACACTGTTTTACATCTAGGAAGACCAAAACAGCATATGAAATGAGTGATCTGTACTGTCACAAAGATGATCTATAAACCAAACTGATTACCACTATCTTGTAAAACTTTTCAGCAGAGGGATTTTATMCAGATTTCCACAAAAGATTTGCACACCTGCAGTTTTCTAGAAATCTGGGCTTTTATTTACTCAGCAAGAATAGTGAGTAGTGAACCCCCAGATATAAAATTACTTAACATTTCTCTAATTATCAACTTTCTTTGAATTCCATATGATTAAAAAGAATGTAGCACTATCCCATTACCATTTACCTTAGTGACACTCKGTGAATGTACAATTAGAAATCTATAATAAAGAAAGAAATTTTCAGCATTTGATACTAAAATTCACCATACATTATCTTCCATAGTGCTCTACACCCACTACTTGCATTAAATTCTGTACCACAGGCTGCTCTGTGTGTTTGTGATTTATAATCCAAGTACTATCCATAATTTGAATTGATAAACAAGAATTGGCAATTAGAGGAACCTTAAGCAATTTTTCACCCTATCTGAACAAAATGGCTAAAGTGYGAGTGACAAGCTTGTAAATTAAAAATCTGAAAATAAAAAAAAAAATTATTACAAGTGTGTCATGTGTGAATTGAGCAGCATATAAATAGTTATGCAGTCATTTTATTATGGTTTATTTGTTRCTGGYTTATAAAGACTTTTTATCTTGCAAAGCTTTCTGACTGTGACGTTTTCTGTAGAGCGGCCATGAAAGGAAGTGTTGAATCTTTGGCACTAAAGACATGTAAAACTACTTGAGAGAAATTACATAAACAAACTACCCTAGAGGATGCTTGCAGAGGTTACATTTGGAAGTTGTACAAACAATTAATTTCTGAAAACAACCTTTCTTTCACTGGACAGGAAGTCTTGCTTTAATTATTTTTGTTTCAGTTTATTACAAAGACATTTGCCTTTTCCTTGGAAATGAAAGAGAAGTCAGCTTAGGCAGTACACTAATGATAAAATTTATTGGGTTTACATGGCAAGGTTTTGGTAGTGRGGGAGCTTCARGGGTGGCCCCTGGAAAAAGAGGCAAGGAGATTCCCCTGTGTTGGATGCAACCATTCCAAAAYGGACCCACCCCTAGCCAAAGCTGAGCCCATCAGTAATGTTGGTGACAACTCCTTGATAACATGCTTCAGAAAGTGTAAAAACACCACACAGAAGCTGTGAGGCAAAAGAAGGGAAAAAAGTGAAAAAAATAACCCTGTAGAAACCCAGGTCAGTGAAGGAGTGGGAGTAGGTGCTTTAGTAGGTGCCAGAGCAGAGATTCTCCTGCAGGCCAGGACACATATCATTGTGAAAAAAATCATTCACCTGCAGTTTATGGAGATCCATGACAGAGCAGACATCTATCTGCTCCACACTGTAGCTCACAGAGAACCACATGTCTGAGCAACTGGATGTGCCATGAAGGAAGATGCAGCCCATGGAGCAGGTTCCTGCCAGGGCCTGCCCAAGGGGCAGCTCACGTGTTGCAGCAGTCTATTCCAAAGAACTGTACCCCATGGGAGGAGTCCCATGCTAGAGCARGGCAAGAGTGTGAGGAGAAAGGAGATGCAGAGACAAAGTGTTATGAGCTGACCACAATCCTCATTCCTGCTACCRTATGCACTGATTTGAGAGCAAGAGGTAGAAGAGTTGGGAATGAAGGAAGYCAAGCCCAGGAAGGTGGGAAGGTTTTTGCTTCTTACTATCTTAATCTGAATTTTCAATACAATAAGTTGGTCTTTCCTGTGTCTAGTGTTTTTCCTGTGATAGTAATTGGTGAGTGATCTCCCTGTAAGCTTGATTCACAAGKTTTTMATTRTATTTTCTCTCCCTGCCCTGCTGAGGAGGAGTGAGCAAACAGCTTGGTGGGCACCTGGMAGCCAGYCAAAGTCAGGCCATTACARCAATATAAAGTTTAGGCATATTAATCTCTAGTTTGAAACTTGGGGATGATCTCACTGACATCTTCTGGTTTTTTTTCAGTTCAGTGTGGTTAAATATACAGAATGAAATTGCACTGCCTAAGACAAAGAACATTTCTCTTCAGCGGACAGAAGGAATCCAGGCAGAAGAGTAGGTGTAGAAAATATGCAGATTCTAGTTGTAGCAGTTCTTTCTAACTTTCCTCCTTTCCTCTTCACCTGTGCTCTCTGACACATTTCTCTACATTTCCAGTCTTCCAGCCCATCTCCAGAACAGAAGAACTCCTTTGGCCCAGCTCGTGGTCCTGCCACCTCGTTTGTCCCTCCAAGTGCAGAAGGAGTTCTTGGCCATTCAGGCACAAGAAGAAAGAAAAGGCCACAGGACAAAACTCCTGAGGGCCAAGTTCAAACTATGCCTTGGTAAATGACACTTCTTGARTGTCCCTCAGGACACTTGTGATTAACAAATACAGAAGCCCTGAAGAAATCACATCTGGTTCCCCATACTGCGTAGATATAGTACTGAACTACAACCTCAAGATAATAGAAAGTTATTAAGGATATTCATATAAAACAGCATAATAGAAAATACTATCTCAGGTTAAATCAGCAGTATCTCACAGAGACAGACCAGCACCCTGTCTGGCCCAAAACTTTTCTTGAGTAAAAGGTGTGCCCTTCAATGCCTCAATGTGAAATGTCATGCCCATGTTTTTTCTGTCTAGCTGGTGCAATTGACTCACTCTGAATGCTTAAGAAATAAACTTGAATTTTATATATCATTCTTCTCAAAGCAACTATGCATTTAAATATATACCAATTTTCTATAAAGAAGTAAGTAAGTCCCAGATTTTATAGCTTTGTCTCAGCAGAAAATGTTTACCAACTTCTGGTGGTCTTAATCCCTTTTGCAGTCATCTTGACGCTCTAGGACCACATTATGATCACACCAAGCTCAGCTTCCAGCATTGGCCACTGACACTCTTCTTAAGAACTGCACATTACAGTGGTCATTGTTGTGCCCTAAGTTAACCAGCTTTCACACTGAACAGAACATAATGTTGTGCATGGTCTGTTCCATGCTCCACAGTTCCAACTCCTGTGCTTATCGGTGTGTAGCAAAGTCCTACTTTAGTCATCATTCTCATCCAATAAATCCATACTACATGAACCACTCTCCACCTGAGTGTGTGTGTATTTCATAGAAGCTCTGATGAAGCCCTGTCTAATCTGAACCCTAATCTGCCATTTAGTAGAGGAAATTGCTGGAAAGCACTAATTAGTGATGATGTAAGTTGTTAATATMTGCAATGCCATCAACCTGAACAGTAAAACTGGGAATGTTTTCCTCAGTCTTGCCGTACCTGTGATTAGGTGGCAAAGRCTCTCAGAGGTATAGAATGAAAGCACTGTAATATCAAACAAACATGAGAAATAGTGAAGAATTGTATCAGCTACTGAGAGAATTAAATGTATTCAGAAACATTTTACTTCTTTCCCTCTTCTCAAAAGTGCAGTTGCTGTGCTAATGGGTATGAGTCATGCTATGAACTCAAGGAAATGATGGGGCAAAGAACTGACACATACACTGATTCCTGCCACTGAAGGAATAAGAAATTTAGGTTATCAAAATTCTTATGATGCCTCTCCCAGAAATTTCAGCCTTGAGTGATTAAAATCATTAGGGCCATTCTTTCACAAATCACAAACRCAGAAAAAGCAAACCTTTCCAACTAATTTCACTACCTTCGTGTCTCTTGTAGTGTCTACATTTTTCTTCCATTACTTCAACTATATATTTTAGCTGTAGCAATTTGCTTTTTCACAGATAATATGCTTTCAGTCTTCTCCATTAGCTTTTTGGGATGTTCTGGATTGTGAGTTTTTTGTTTGGGTTTTTTTTTTTTTCTGGGTTGTAGGGTAGGTTTTTTGTTTGTTYCTTTTTAATAATCCTGTTCTTTGGAACAGCAGAATGGCATGTATTTTTTTTCAAAGTATACAGCACCATAATSCTCTATCATTGTTTTTTTATAAATCTTATGTAACTGCAGTGTTCTATTGCTATTTATTATTTATTTGAGATTAGTAGCAGTTATTAAAGTATAAGTTTGGTTCAATTTATGAGTCCAGTTCAAAAATAAAATTGGTTGAAATCTGATCTCAGATTCTCTATATTGCCTCCAACCTGAATAACTTTTGTGTGGTTTTTGTGATATTCTTCAACTAATTTTAGTATCACTGAAAACCTTAGTTAATTTTCAAAGTGAGATATTAAATGTAGTATATWAACACTGCCACTGAAGTCTTACAGTGCTAAAAATAAATGGAGAGTTAATAACAGTTAAAAAATTTTCTGAAAAGCAGTAGGAAGCAGAGAGTGCAAAACTGGAAATTGATGTGATTGATCCTCAGCCCAGAATCCCTTCTGTGGGACTTGAATTAGTCCTTTTAGAAATGAAAAACAGGTCACTTTTCCCTTTCTTTTTAGTACTATCATGGTAGTTTGCTCCATGCTAATGTATAAAAACACAGAGAATTTAAAAGAGTGACATTTGGAATATTTCACTCCTTACATTCGAGGGTTTTGAACTGATTCCTTCCAGCTCCCAAAAGAGATTTTATCCAACAAGCTGTGGGTGCCTATGACCCTCTTGTTCTGCAAGGGAAGAGAGGAAGTGCTAGTTTAAGCTCAATGCTTATTGTGAATCCTACATTCTGCTCCTGGMACCCTTTGTGCATTTTATTCATATAATTTCAGGTAGCACACAAGAGAAGGACTCTTAAAAAGTATTTTAAAAAAAAGATAAAAAGAAACATCTACAGAAAGCATGTCAGTTATGATGATTGTGCAAGCTAAACCCATCTTCTAAGACCAGCTATTTCTGAAAGCAAAAGCTCCAACCTCTTGTATCTTCCAACTGGTAGTCCAGACRAAGAGGATTGTAGACACTGTGGTCTGCTAAACTCTCTTCTAAAAGGCAGTGTTAAGTATACTTATCAAGAGAAGAGCAGAAAATGAAAGGTGCCACAGTCCTTCCAGCCAAAGGTACTTCTGGGCTTGGCTCACATGATTTTCAGGTACTTAAGAGTTGACCATGCAGACTTGGCATCTACTTGGCATACAGCTGAGGATTTGCACAGGGGATTGGGAGGAAGCAGTCTGAGCTGGAAATCTGTTTCCACTGCAATCCCTAGCAATTTTTTAAGGAACTTAATGGAAGTCATTCTTGCTCAGAAACCTCAGGAGCCAAAACAGTCATGGTAAACATTGTCTGAGAGAGAAAAAAAAAAAAAAGCTCTGAGTTTTACAGAGTGTTTTATTAGTTTGTTTGTTCTAAATTTTTTATTTATTTTTGTTATATTAAACGGAGCTGCTATGAGCAAGAAAAATTGGTTTTGCTCAGTCACAGATTAGCACGAAGATTTGTTTTCTTCTGTCCCCTGGAGCCTTCAAGAATCAGATAGGTTTAAATCTTCTAGCTGGTTAACTCTATTTCCTCTAAGTTTCTTCCTCCTATCTTGTGAAATTTGCTGTACAAGCAATTTCTTATAATGTTCATCTGCTGTTTCAGGGGGAAAAAAAGAAAAAAAAAAGAAGTTATATTTGTTGCAGTACCYTAGAATTCTAGGTCTGAATATCCATGTCTTTATCAGCAACGAAACTCATGCTGGTTTGGGTGAATATCACTGATTCAGAGATAACACAAAGCTGAGACCTCTCATCATCACTGCCAGGTGATGCCCTGATGTGCATATTAAGGCTAGTTGCAAGGCATTTTCCCATCAAATGAGAACCTCTGTTGTACATTAAAATCCACTTATGGTCCAATAWTCAGACAGAAAAGTAGTCTTTAATCCAAATTTTCTAATATCTGTATATACATATATTGGGAAGACGTTCAGCACTGGGGCAATTAGGGAAATAAAATATTCTGTGTTTAATTCTCTGACTTGTAATAATGACAAATGAATGRTGCAATAGCACCCCTTCCCTCCCCCCATATTCCTAACAAAGATCTTTGTAGAGCTTCTCTACGTGCAAATGGAAGTCTTCCAAGTCTTTCTAAAGAAAGAGTAATTGCAGAGAGCAGCTTGGTGAGGCACAGTGTGATACAATCTCAGTGTATAAGCATTTGTGCATTGTTTCAYCCAAATTGCTTTTATTACCTCGTCCTGTCCTTTTTGTTTCATCTACACCTTCTCTRCTATGAAAGCAAGWCATGAATAATTTATATGGTAAACATTGTACATGTCTTCCACATACTCTTGTCCCTCTCTTTCAAACATATATTTACTTGTAATTTCTTTCAAGAGGACCTCTATTATTCAGCTTAAGGTTGTTTCAGAATGGCATAATGAGAGAGTATATGAATTGAATTATTATAAGCAAACAAAGAAGCAAACCTGGGCTATTTTCTGCCRACAGTTTTAGTTTTTAAGCCACACTCAAATAATGAAGAAGAAGATATTAAAAAAAGATGTTGCATTAAGTGTATTTTTTCCTGTATTCTACTCCTCATAATTCATAGCAGAAGATATTTTTTAAATTCAAAAATAAAATTTGATTGTTTGATGTAGATGTTTTAATATCTATAAATATTAATTTGTATTTATGCAAATATCCATAGCTATGTAACATTGCTAAGTTTACAGTAATTTTGATTAATTTTGTTTTCTTTGAGAGTGCAGTTGTATCATCTAGTCACAACAGACATAAAGAAACTTTACAAGCACCATTAGCTTTCTATTTTTTTGAAAGTTATTGCTTTTTCTGCTTATCATTCAGATAGACAGAAATCAGAACATAAATCAAACATTTCTTGCATCTCAAACTTCCAACCCTTTGTCAGAAATGAGTGGTTTAGGGCATTTAAAGAATCACTGTCAAATGTATTAACAAAACTAGTTTTCATATAAATTAATGGTGTGACTTAATAAAGTTCAATGTCAAAGTTCACCCTATAACTCACTACAYAGATGAAACATACAAAGGAAAATTGAATTGGAATCAAGCTAGAATGGTTTAAAGAGTGACCAGAGATGCAAAAGAATGAGGGAGAGCCTCCCATTGGAGTCACAAGTTTCAGAGCAGAAATCCTTGTTTTCTGCTGGAGCTTAGGTATGGCCAAATTCAAACCTAGTCTCTGACTTTTTCGATAGTTTATATCCAAAGGTTTAGTAGCTAATTGACTAATTTWACATTTACAGAGTGAGTYAATGGGTTTCACTGCAMTTATAGATCCAAGATGGCAATATTTATACTATACCCCATAGATACAGGGCATTTCTATCAATTCACACATACATGCACATAAACACAGAGATATAGATCTGTATATGGATAAGGTGCCTGWTTAAAAATTCCCCTTAAGTTCTGGGAAATACTCATTTGAAATTTCTTTATATTTCTCCATGAGTCAGTGTTGACTTTTGAGGAGTGGGGATATCAGCCAGCCCCCATTTTTGGTTTTTGGTGATGGTCCTGTGAGTGTTGTGAACCTGGCAGTTCCAAAGCTCTGAGAGGTGCTCCACTCTGAGTAGCCTACTGTGGTCCAGGAGAGCTCAAAGGGTCTGAGGCCATTGTTTATGGGATTGCAAAGTGATTGATTTTAGTCATGGATCATAACTAAAATGATCCTAGTCAAGGATCATTGAGTCCAATTCCAGATGTACAGAGCACCATCCATCAGTCAATTTCTGTCCTGACTGCAACCCAGGCTGGTAATTGGTAGAAGTTTTAAGAAATCCAGTAACAATGGCACCATTCCACTTGGCATACAAGTAAGGTAAGTGATCTTCAAAGGTGGGTGGGGATGACAGACCGGCTCCCCTCCTTGGTCAGGCAACAAAAGCTATAGGCAGTACTGCCCCCACCGTAGCCATGAAAGTGTTCCTGGTATGGTCAAAGGACACTTTACTGCCTAAATCATTATGCAAAAGCCAAGGCCTGATGGGAATTCCTGAGATCATAGAAGGTCCCAAAGAAGTCAGAGAATATACTCACCACACCCTTCTAAGCTAACATAAAATGCTTTGCACTTCAGATGAAAATCCCTAYGGACTTCTTGTTTCACCAAGTATCACATACTCTTCAATCAATTACTAACAGAGAGACATAGCCTCCAGATTCCTAGGCAAGAGTCGTGTGTCAGATTTTTGACAAAAAAAGAAACAACTAAGTTATTAAAGTTATAGGAAGCAATTATTTGTTGCAAGTGGTTGAATGTAACAATTATAAATTTCTGTACATGTTATTTTTACGATGATGGTTTCCCTTTGCAWAGATAATAATTAGAGACACAAATTGTGGGTAAGTCTAGATGACCTTTAAAGATCCCTTACAACCCAAACTATTCTATGATTCTATGAAATCTTTTATCTTATGGATACAATGGATCAGGCCCTACACAGCGGAATGACTGTACCAAGATTTTTCATTAATCATTTTTACCTTTATTTTGGAAAGAATAATACTAGCTTTATTCCTATTGAGAGATAAATCACTTCCAACAAATGACAGAAGCTAACTGATGGTATCCAAAACACTTGTATGTAAAAACAAATTTCAAAGCTATAACAATTTTCACATTTTGTAATCTCCACATATAGTTACACTGTGATGAACACAATCACTCTTGCTTTTTCCTCTTCATCAGATTTTGTCTTCATTTTCTTTATCAAGGACAGCAATCAACTAACATGATAAATTTTTAATTAAAACTAAGCAACTTTTTTAACCCCTTTATTTTCAATTGCTCAGATGAATTAGGAATCTCTTTGCCATTTTAAATCTGTATTACAAGTAGATTGAATATTCAAACTATGTTGCTTGGTTCAAATGCTGGATGACATACTATTTGTCCTAGTCTAAATAAAATCCTGGCAATACTTTAAAAATTTATGGGTTTAAATCAGTTTGATATTTCTGGCTACCACACATTCTATTATATTTCAATGTTATACCCAGTCCACCTATGCACAATATGCCTTGTTATTCTGTTAAGGAAAGTAGTACTTGACACTAAAGTCTATTTCGCTAAACATAGTGTAGTTGATTTTTGCTAGTTGCACAGACCTTAATGCACTACAGCCTAAGGAAATATATATTGCCCGTGGTATTTTTGATCTGAACTACCAATATTTTCTTTCATGCCATCTGAAACTTATGGGTCAGTAATAACAGTACATTTTTTCCATAATTAATAAATATTTATTAATTACTAATAAAATTAATAAATAATTACTACAGAAAAACTATACTGTGTTAGCTGGGTTTATTGCTATTTCACAGATGCATTAAATCTTTTTGATTACTTTTATGTGACATATTTTATAATCTTTTCAGTAAAATAAAATGGAGAAAAATTTCCAGTGTTCTTTGGTATCCAGTTTTCCATTCCAGAAGAGCACATGCCCCCAGTAGGTTTCACATCATCTGTCAGCCTCCTAAAATAGCCTAGATTCCTTCACAGAATCAGAGAATGTTTGAGGTKGGAAGGGACTTCCATAGCTCATTTGGTCCAAACAGTCTGCAAAGCCACCCAGAGACTATTGCTTGTCTCTGGGCACCACCAAGACCCTGACTCTGTGTTCTTTCAAACCTCCCTGTGTTCTTTCAAACCTCCCTTCAGGTACGTGTACACACATCCCTGTGAGCCTTCTTTTCTCTAAGGCTAAGCAGTCACAGATCTCATAGGAGAGATGCTCTAGTCCCTTCATCCCTTTACCTGACTCTTTGCTGGAGTTTCGCCAGTGGCTCCATCTGCCTCTTGTGCTGTGGAGCTGAGAGCTTGACACAGTTACTTAGTACTGGCCTCACCACCTCTGGGTGGAAGAACCACCTCCCTTGCTCTGAAGGTAACATATCTCCCAAGGCAGCCCAGGATACCACTGGCCTTTGCTATTGCAAGATGTGTCCACGAGGACCCTCAKATTTTTTTCTGCAAAGCTGCTTTCTATCTGGTTGCTTTCCCTGTTCTTGTGCCTGGAGWTTTTCCTTTCCAAGTGTAGGACACTGCACTCCTTGAATACCACATAGTCCCTGTCAACCCTTTTCCCCCAGCTTGTTGAGGTTCTTCTGGACAGCTGTACAACAACATGGCATATCTGACACTCCTCTTCATTTAGTATCATCTTCAGACTTGCTAAGGGCACAATTTTCCCCCATCATTTAGATCATTGGACCCAGTATTGACCCCTGGTGTATAATGCCAGTTCAAGTACCAACAACGTTTTGCACTGCCAATCTGGGCACCCTGCTCTGTGTCCATCCAGTCAGTCAGGTTTCAGACCACCCCACTGTCTGCTCATTCAGACCATATCTGATTTCTTCATAAAGAACTAACAGAARACAGCACTGAAAGCCTTACTGAAGYCTAGGTAGACAATAYCTTCTGCTTTCCCCTCATCCAGCAAGACAGACTTTTCTTTGTAGACGATGTGACTGCTCACGCATGGCTTCCCCTTTGCTGATCCATGCTAACTATTCCTTACTGCCTTCATGCCTTCCATTTGGTTGGAAATGGTTTCCAATGCAAGCCATTCCATCATTTTCATGCAGGGAATGTAAACAGGAGCATTAAGATTACYAGCCAAAGAACAGCTTTAGCTGCAACACTTGCAGTAACTTGCATTTCTGAGAAAATGTTACACTGACTTAATTGSATCTACAGTAATTTTTACCACTTCGAAGGTTTCAATTCTGAAATTACTACTGAGTGCAGTTAGTTCCTCTTCTGCCCATATATTAAAATAGATTACTATTTCAYATTCTCATGAAGATAAAAATATCTTCAGATGTTCTGATAATGAAGCCTCTATCAGATACCTACAAAAGTAAAGGGTAGTACCAAACACCATAAAAATAAACTAACATCAATTACTTAAATTCCGTATTCACAAAACTGTTTGTTGATATACAGAGAAATACATGCTAAGACATTTGTTCTTGCATTACCAATATTTTTTTGCAAAGTAGCCTAGAACATTCAAATTGAAAACTCCTTTAAGTTTTAATGAAATATTTCTATTTCTATTTTTAAACTTACAAGATTTCACTTAAATTTAATTTTTCCTCCTGGTACACTTTTATAATATTTAATAGCAATAAATGTTATAGTAATACAAGTATTTTGGCTATAAAAATGAATGATAGTAAAAAAAACTTGTATGGTAGGATCACATGATATTGAGCAAAATACAAAGGAAACATTTGACAATTACTTTTTCATAAAAATCACATCTATATTTCCACAATTTTTTTACATTTGCACATTTTTTTCACCTTGGAAGGTTTTTCATCTCAAACTGAACTTATGCACAATGTGAAAGCAYTATTTTTGCCTAAGTTGATTGTACAAAGATTAGTGATAACCTCATACACACCAAAGGCTTGTGAACACATTTCTTACCATTCTAGTATTGCTACACTAGAAATTACTGAGATTGCCTCCTGCACAGATTCCATTTAAACATTGACAAGATTCTACTAAAAAATTGATCTAGCAAAATCAAGGCCTGTATTTGGCAAGGAGTAACATTCTTCTAATCTTGAGGCTGTTTRAATTCAAGAATTAGGTACCTGCACATGCTTTGTTTAAAAACTCAATGCCCACGATTTAGGGAATAGCCAAGTATTTTTTCTAAAAACAGCATTTTTAAAATTAATTATTTATAATCATAAAATTGTGAAATAAATCCTTCCTGRTGCAATTCATCAGTTCAGAAAATAYTCAGATCTCAAGGAAGTTACATTACCGTGGTCCAGCCTCAGCTTCTGATAAACAGCTRCCTTGCAGATAATTGCATTTCTGCTCTACAGTATTTTTTTCACTTCAATAGCAGTTTCACCTAAAAAATGCTATATATTTTTTTTTTCTAAAAGTAAGAAGAGATCAGTTTACAGAGAGAAAAAAAGTCCAAGGCAAACAGGAGTAGTTTGCTGGAAAAAGGCACTTCAGTGTTTAAGAACAAGTTTCACAYGTTGGATGGGTTTCTTAGGGCTGCGTTCCAGCTTGGCCTCATCTACCTCCCTCGCTTTCTTAGTAGTACAAAAATCAATCTTAAATCATGCCTCCCTAGTAGAGATTCAGATTTCAAGGGAATAAAAGCAGATKAATATTATTCAGCAAATAGCCCCACTGGAGAGCAATGGAAAAGCCATTGTTTAAGTGTTACTGCCAGACGGGTCCATGACATTAACTGCAGTGTCAGCAAACAGAATATTAGAACTAGCTTATATCAGGTCATTATAATTTGATTTAATATCAATTCAACTACACTAATCCCATATTTTGGAAAAATAACTGATTTCTTCTTTCTCAAGTGATGTACAATAAATTGTTTTTACATACACTCAACAGTATTTTTTTCATCTTCTCTGATGAGAGGGGATGAAAACTTCATCTTACTGACTAGATTTGGGTCATGGTATTCAGCCCATTTGCAGCAGCTAATCTTTTTGGGACTAAATTTGTTTCTTACTTTTATATTCACTGCTATGGAAAAATATTCTAGATATATTTGTAACAATTTCACAAACAYTGCAGCCATTCCATCTCCTTTGGGGTTGTGTGCTGTATCTACCAGAAAAGCTAATACTGTAATTAAACCCCCTGAAATATACATTTGTGGTGCTCAGTGATCCACAGCAGTGAGATTTAACATAACCTATCTCATGCAGCTCACCAATAAATGTGCAACCACTAATGATGTGTCTATCCTGACCACCTGTTTAGAAGATGGTGGAAGCCTTAGGTGGTTCTTATTTCATTTGTAACCACTCCTGGGGTGAGTAAGAGACATTAGCAATAGTCACACTATTGAAAATGCTAAATCAAACTTCAAGCTTTAGAAAAGTTTTCAGGCTTTCACAGRGAAAATGAAAATATTAGTAAAAAAGTTCTGCAGCTCAGTGCTACACTTATCATTTGCTTTGGGAAAATTTCATTTGGACAAACAGAAATAAGTATTGAAAAAGATGATGTTCCATAATCTTCAGTCAAGGACATAGAATGAACATTTATTAATATATTTTAGAATAATTAGACACAAGGCTGCCTGATCTTTGGCAGTCTGGCAGGGTATTATAAAAATTAGATTTTTTTTCCAGCMTATTCTGATAATTTGGCCAATTTCTTACCCGGTTCTTTGACATGGTCTTTATAAGGTTTCTTTTACCTGTTTCTGCATTATCTGGGCTATTTCCCGTAAGTTTCTAAGAAAGCACAGTTAACAATGAAGACAGGCAAATTCTTAGAATCCCCATTCTTTTTTAGAGTTTGTTTTCCCTATTTTTGTGAAGRCTGCAATGAGATTTTCCAGCCGGAAGCACGTTCATGTAAGCTCTTTGTGCAAAACCAAGAGAAAATTGACTGTYAGCTTTGAGGGGCACAAAAATAATTGAAACAGAACTGAAGAATTTCAAGAAATAAATCATACCTCATTGAGTTCATCTTGGGTAGTTGCATTTCCTGACCTCTTGAAGACTCTAAAGCTTTCTGAAGCTTTATATGAACCACRTGACCTTTTTCTGACTACTTCCTTTTCCAGAGTGTAATTATTGTGTATTAAGATGATTTTAAAAAAAATATTTATTCTTGTTTTAAATGTCTYTGTGTTTCCCAAATGTGAGGWTTGTAGACAGTACCTATTTAGCTTMTGTTGTTATATTGGGCCCTGCATATTGCACTTTGCAGCAGTAAGAATCATGAAATGAAATAAAATTTTGCCACATGTTCTCATTTTGTATACTTACCTGGTTAATACCTGTGAATCTGGATGCTTTTAGGTATGGGAACCCTTTGGACTCAGGTATGATCTGAGTCAAATTCTTCAAAAAACCATCAGTACTTTTGAATTTTCTGCTTTACATTTGACAAGTCTGATGGGAATGTGGAGAATATAGAATTAATTATGTATCCAAATAAAGCATTATGTCTTTTTGATTGACTGAAGAATTTGAAAATTACTATATTCCCCAACTTTGAATCAGATTCTTTATTTTTTCCTATACCTTTAGAGTATYGAATAAAATAGTTAAATGCATTTAAATTATCCATGTAGGCTAAATTATATAGGAATTCTGTGCAAGCTCAAAATTACCATAATCAATTCTGAATATAGGTACTTTCAGACTGTAGTGAAATGTTCTATGGTTTGAAAAGGCATCCATACATCTCTAATTATGACCTGAATCAACATTTTGAAAGAACATAACCATTGTTATAAATGACTTATTGCTATCAGTTAAAATTATATCAGAATATGTAATTAATTAATAACTGCCTTTTGAATATACAGAAGACTGCTCATTTTGCCCTTTTATCCCCATCCCCTATTGACCATTATTTACAGGGAAAAAAATATATGCAATTTCCTTTTTTGWTTTTGTTCTAATAAATACATGTTTCTTGAAAATGAGCAATGATTCTATYTAATACTTAAATAATACAAATGCATTTCCAAAAAAATTATTATATCTTTAGTATGGTTCAGTAAGCAACTGCTTTTCTGTCATTTAGACATTCAGCTACCACAATGGTTATATCTACTGTGATGATTAATTAATTACAGAATTATTATTATTATTACTATTGTTGTTGTTGTTGTTGTTGTTGTTGACTATTCTAAGACCATTTAAGCTTCCTGCTTTTCTAAGCTATTTGCCTGGCAATGGAATAGTTTGAAGCACTCTCTGCCTACCAAGGCTCCTTCTGATCTGGAAGTTTGGGTGCCCTCCCTCCCTCACTCCATCCAGGCTTAGCCATGGAAGAAAAGGCGTCTCATGCTGGAAAAAAAATGCACAAGCGTAACAAACCTTCAAAACAACACAGTCTAAAAAGTACCKAAGAAAAAATTATGTTAATGATTACCAAAAGTAATAGAGTATTGTAATTCTTACAGMGATACATAMATTTTTACAGGGAATGCAGAATAAAAAGAGCTGTTCAGAAAAAGACAGATTACTTTATCAATACTTTATCCTAAAAATTATCATGAACAGTAAATTGTATCTTCATTTTAAGCACAATAAGATTTTAGAAATCATTTGTCAGTCTGATGTGGAACATTAATATTAGACTGTGTCAGCAGAATAATCACATACYATGAAAGCTTTATGCAAAGATACAGATTATACAATCAAAGTAATCTTACACTCAATGGCACTATGTTTTTTGGGAAGTTTCAAGAAAAGGAGTTTAGTACACAGGTTCTGGTGATAATGAGAGTATTCCACTACTAAAAAGCCCTCTGTGTGTGAAATATTTGCTGTTAAATAACTTTTTTACAATAAAAGTAGTATCTAAAATTTGTTATTTGTGCATTGCTAAATTTGGATATTTATAYGTGGAATATTCAAGGCCAGGYTGGACGAGGCTTTGAGCAACCTGGTTTAGAAGGTGTCCCTACTCATGGCAGGCGGGTTAGAACTAAATAATCTTTAAGTCCCTTTCAATCCAAGTTCTATGGTTCTATAGTATCTCCTGTAACTATTCTRTGGTTCTATATCTCTCTTACATAAAATGTATGAAAATGTGCATACTTCACTATGCAAATTTTTTCACATATTTAGAAGGCCAAATTAAAAATATCGAGTACAGAAGTTAACACAGAGCTAAATTTTCMTCTTAATGATRATKAAGTATTTCCTTTTTAAATGGAWTTTTTTTTTAATGAGTGAGCATGTAAATCTAAAATTACCTTTAACTAAAAGTAATTCTTCCAGTTCAGGTAACATCTTTATTCCCTTGTTGTCAATGACAAAGAGCAATCATCTTTAACTTTGAAAATGAAGCAGCTCCATTCTATTGTATACAGTTTTTTATTAAATTTATACGGGGCAGCAGTGGTTGAGAAACTTTGTTTTCACTTCTGGTGTCTCCCTATTCCTTTTTCTTTTTTAATTTAAAATTGTCTTTATTTGCTTACAAAGCAAATGTTCACTACATAGTAGCAAGGCAAATGAAGCATTGAACATATTGCAATTTGGTACTACCCAGAAAAAATACATTAATTGATAGATATGTTCTTTTTTTCTGTACACAAAAACATTAACAGATGCAGTCATTATGTCTAATGTTCTTGGCATCTGCATGTGTCTGTTAGGGAAGCTAAACACAGCTTAAAAAGGTACAATATCTTTGCAGCTGTGGCATACTGAGAGAAGAAACAAAAAAGCATGGATGTAAGGCAAACAAGGGCTAAGAATGACTTGGGAAAAAATACAGCACTGATCATTTATCAAACTATTTATACTACAAAAATTAGATACTAGGCTTCAGTTTACTGCCAAATTCTAATCCCCTAAATAAAGTGTGCAATTTCATTGTCTTGAAAGAAGCATAGCCAAAACAGCTATTTAATGACCACAAATGATGTAAGAACTAAAGAAAATCAAATTGAA